>JAKWIY010000827.1:27500-29343 GCA_027704805.1 Solanum corneliomulleri
AAACTTTAATATATTATTTTGAAAAAAAGTTACCTATGAAGTAACATCACATAATTGAGACGTAAGAATAATTAAGATTAACATAGTTAGACTTTTAAGTTTATCGGTGATTTTTATTTAGCCACTTGAATGTATGATAATTTACTTCTTCTATAATTTTTTAAAACACTTAATTGACAGTAGCTTGCATTAATAAAGTACGGGTTCATTAATTTAGAGAGATTTAATTAGGAATGGGGTAGGAAGTGGATTGATTTATAAATTATACTAATAAGTTAAATTATAACAAATAGTTGAGCGTCATATATTTTAAAAAATATTTAAATAGTTTAAATATAAAATCGTTAAAGAAGTGGTCAATTTTGAACAAAAAGGTGAATGACAAGGGTATTTTGGACCCAATAGGTGGGTGGGAAGGGTATTTTGGAACCAATAGGTGGATGAAGGGTAATTTTGTACCATTTCCAATACATTAAGGGTATTTTAGGCCCTTTTCCGTATCTAGTATTTCTACTATATAGAAGTGTGAAGGATGGACGACCAAGAGTAAAGTTGTCTTTTAAGCTTAAATAATATTTTTGAAAGTGGCTATTTTTTATCACACATTTCAAAGACCCTTCTTGACTAGAGGTTAGACAAAAATTAAGAAAACAAAAGTCCAGTCAGTCAATAGTCTTCACTCTTCATTACTTCCTTTCAAAATTAGTAAGTTTCTTGGATTTTTAAATAAAAAGTGACATTAAGATTTTAAAACAAATGGGTGGTGACATAAGTCCTAAGTATTAGGTATAGTTGACAATTATGTGATTAATGATTAAAGATTGTGAAGTTGCCCTCAAGTTTATATGTTGATAGTTTGGTCCAATGCATTAAATGAAGGGTAAAAGGGTAATTTCACAATACCTAATTTAACCAACTTTTGGTGGGAATTAAATGAGGTTTAAAATGGTAAATTGGCTATACTAAACCTAATTTAACCAATTTTGGTGGGAAATATCGAGCCAAAAGAGAAAATAAAAGGTTTTTTTCCCGCCTCCAGCCATCGTATTCGTCTTTTTCTTCTTCTTCTGCTCTCGTCTTTGCTTGCTTGCTTTCCTTTCTTCCTTATATATTCATCTTCCTCTTATTCTTCTTCTTATTTTAGTACATTGCGGGTCTTCGCTGGTAGTGCTTATCCTTTCTTCTTCTTTAATTAGTTTTTTACTTAATCTGTAACTGGTGGACCAAGTTTCGTTTTACTCAATTGGAATTACTGCATAAGCGTTATAGACCATTGTTTCTAGTAAGTACAACTAATAGTTATTTAAAATCTGATCTGGGTACCTGCAATTTTTACAATAATTGGCATTCGCGCTTCCAACATATTGTTATAGCAACAGGTGACTATTATAAAATATTATAGTCATATGTAGCAACATGTGATTTATTTTCACAACAGAACGGTAATATGTAGCAACATATGACTTACATCTCGGAATAGAGTAGTCATATGTTGCTACATATGATATAACTAAAAAATGTAGCAACATGTGATTTACTTTCACAACAGAACAGTCATATGTAACAACATATGACTTATATCTCGCAACAGAATAATCATATGTTGTGTAACGACCTGTTTAGTCGTTTTGAACAGCAGATTTTATTTCTGGAAAATTGGCTGAAACGACGGACCCCCGACGGACCGTCACCGGCACGACGGATCGTCGCAGGATCTCGTTTCAATATACTTAGAAATTCTGAAATTGGGTACTGAAAATCGACTCTCTGAACTTCGTGACGAACTTGCAGGAGGGACCGTCACAGGCGTGACGGACCGTCACAGACTCCTTAGTGAAAACTG
>JAKWIY010000828.1:0-30373 GCA_027704805.1 Solanum corneliomulleri
GCTTCAAGTAATACTAGTGCCATGTATGATTGTCATCCCATCTACCGTTCATACTAATACTCATTTAGCTTGTTAATTCAATGCTAACTATTTTTAATACTATCATGCTAGACCTAAAAACTACAGAAAACATCATATCATGCAATCGAAGCTATAATAGGAAGGTTACATGTATATCAACCTAGACACCATGCAACCACTCATCAAGATTCAATTTATCTATAGGAGAGTATGAATCTACATGCATAAGCTATCCTTAGGAGAGTTTAATGTCTCAATCCTAAGCTAGTGAAATGGTGTTGGCCTAACAAAGTCAAGTTATTATGAAGGCATTCTAGTCATGCTATTTCAAGCTGTCCTTATGAGATTATTGATCCTCCATACTAGGTTACCATGCTTATACTAATGCAAGCTACAATGAAAATTATTTAACCAATGCAAGATAAAGCTAACCACAGGAGAGCTTATGTAACGACCTGTTTAGTCGTTTTGAGCAGCAGATTTTATTTTCTGGAAAATTGGCTGAGGCAACGGACCCCACGACGGACCGTCAAAGGCACGACGTACCGTCGTAGGGTCTCGTTTCAATATACTTAGTAATTATGAAATTGTGTACTGAAAATCGACTCTCTGAACTTCGTAACGAACTTGCAGGATGGACCGTCACAGGTGTGACGGACCGTCACAGTGCACTTGGGTTCTAAGAGGCTGCGACGACCTGCGTGACGGACCGTCGCAGGCACAACGGGCCGTCACAGGTTGCGCAAATCCCAGGCAGAATCGGATTTCTTTACACGTTTTAAGGGACGTTTTGGACTATTCTTTCCTTAATTATAAATTTCGTGGTTTTATATTAATAACTCAAATTCTTGAGGGATAAAAGAGGTAAATTTGGGTTAATTAGTGGGGTATTATTGTCATCTTTTACACTTAATTACATGTTAATTAGGGTAAAAGAAAGAGGGTTTAAATAAAGAAAACAAAAGGAAAGAGAGAGAGAGATTGATCGATTGAGAGAGTCGAACGAAGAAGAAGAATATCAAAGCTTGGGAAATTGCTTGTTGATTCCAATTCTTCGATGGAGGTAGGTTATGGTTTTTACGATATTCGGAGTGAACTCTTAATAGTGAATGATATGTATTGGTGGTATTGTAAACCTGTCTATATGCTTAACTGTATGCTTGCATGAATATGATTATGTGATTTTGATAAAACAAGCATGATGACAACCATTGAATCCCAAATCTTGAAAGAAACTTTAATCTACGTTATTAATGATGATGCCTTGGTATAAAAGAAGGCTTAATGAATTAAAGTAATGGGATTGATGATGCCTTGGTATAGAGAAGGCTTGATGAACGGATAGAATGAGGTAGTGGATCGGAGTGTCACGTTCCGACACATAGTATTAGTGGATTGGAGTGTCACGTTCCGACACATAGTATTAGTGGATCGGAGTGTCACGTTCCGACACATAGTATTAGTGGGACGGGTGTCACGAACCGACACGTAGAATTAGGGGATCGGAGTGTCACGTACCGACATATATAGGGGATCGGAGTGTCACGTACCGACAAATATAGGGGATCGGGTGTCACGAACCGACACGTAGAATTAGGGGATCGGAGTGTCACGTACCGACACATAGTGGTAGGGGATCGGAGTGTCACGTACCGACACAACAGGAAGAAAGATAATGAATCTTGAAAGATGATAAATATACTCAATCTAATAAACTTAATTCCCAAATGAGTATGGTATTGAGGCTTGAGCCCTCATGGATGAACTTGATGGTACTTGTTGATGATTATAGTACTTGTTGTTGCTACATGTTGAGTTTATAGTTGATTTATAATATTACTTGATATATATTATCTTCTATTTTGAGTTGGCCAATGATATCTACTCAGTACTTGTGGTTGTACTGACCCCCTACTTTTATGTTTTCTTCTTTGTTATTTGTGGAATGCAGCAAACGTTCTGTCAACTTCAACTCAACAGTAATTCGAGCCAGTCTTCGTCATACCGGATCTCAGGGTGAGCTAATGCTTCTAGCTTGGACTGGATCTTCTTCTTCAAGTCTTGATGCCTTGACTTCCGGGTTGGACTAGCTTCTTAAGAATTTTTAGCTTCTTAGACATTCTTAGATAGTAATTTGATCATAGATGTTCTTGTGTTGATGACTTCCAGATTTTGGGGATAATAATAATAGTTTTTGAATTGTTTTATCTAATGAGTTTAAGTCTTCCGCATTACTTTCTGTTGATATACATTGAAATGTTAAGGGTTAGATTGGTTGGTTCGCTCACATAGGAGGGTAAATGTGGGTGCCAGTCGCGGCTCGGTTTTGGGTTGTGACAAACTTGGTATCAGAGCATTAGGTTCATTGGTCTCATCACACAAGAACGAGTCTAGTAGAGTCTTAAGGAACGGTAGGGGGACGCCTTTACTTTTCTTTGAGAGGCTATAAGACTTTAGGAAAATTCCATTCTTTCATTCTTTCTTTCGTGCTACTACTTGAGTCCAATTGGTATCTAGGTGATACAAATTGGTATCTGACCATCTTCACTCTATTTCGCAGATGGTTAGAACTAGAGCAACGACCGCACCAGCAGCAACAACGGCAAGACAAGAAATATCTGAGCCAGCCACTGGGCCGTGGCTCGAGGAAGAACAGTGGCAAGAGGCCGTGGGAGGACGTCCTCTAGAGGAAGAGGACGAGCACCTAGTCCATCTGATGCTAGGGCGGTGACTCCTCCACCGACTGAGGAGTTAGTAAGAGAGGGTGAAGAAGGGGAAACTGAACAAGAGCAGAATGAGGAATTGCCACCCCAGCCTACCCCAGAGATGATCAATCAGGTTCTTCCTTATCTTAGCGGGTTATCTGATCACGGTCAGGCACCTCCAGTGGTTTCTGCACCAACACCTCCAGTTTCAGAGGTACGACATGCGGCTACTATGGCTCCCTGCATGGATGCCTCATTGGAGATAGGCACATTTCCACGTCTGACTACTGGACCTATAATGACAAATGATCAGCACGAACTTTTCAGTAAGTTCTTGAAATTGAAACCTCCAGTCTTCAAGGGTGCAGAATCTGAAGATGCTTATGATTTTCTTGTTGATTGTCATGAGCTACTACACAAGATGGGGATAGTAGAACGGTTTGGCGTTGAGTTCGTAAGCTATCAGTTTCAAGGGAACGCCAAAATGTGGTGGCAATCACATGTCGAGTGTCAACTGACAGAGGCCACACCTATGACTAGGGCATCCTTCTCTACCCTGTTTATGGAGAAGTATATCCCAAGGACTTTGAGAGATAGAAAGAGGGATGAGTTCTTGAGTCTCGAGCAAGGTAGGATGACGGTTAACGCATATGAGGCTATGTTTCGTGCTTTATCAAGGTATGCCACCCAACTTTGTTTCATTCCACAAGAGCGGATTCGCCGTTTTGTGAAGGGGTTGAGGTCAGAATTGCGGATTTCAGCCTTACAGGTAGCGGCTACGGCAACATCCTTCCAAGAGGTGGTAGACTTTGTGATAGAAGTGGAAGGAGTGAAGCCAGATGACTTCACCACGACATCAACATCAAAAAGGTTTTGAAGGGGAGGTGAGTTTAATGGTTCTTACTCTAGAGGACAGAGCTCCGGAGGTTACTCAAGTCGACCAATTCAGTCTTCACTACAGACTGTAGTTGGGGGTCCACCTCAGAACGGTTAACACTACTCTGAGAGACCTATGCCTGACTCCAGAGATTGTTATGGATGTGGGGAGATTGGACATGTTAGGAGGAATTGTCCAAAACAGAGTTACAGACCCCCAATGGTTAGAGGTAGAGGTGGTCATAGTAGAGGCCGCTTTTCTGGAGGACGTGGTGGTCGAGGTAATGGTGGTCACCACAACGGCAGAGGTGATGGGCAAATTGGATCCACTACGACACAACATGGTAGGGGCAACGGACAGACTGGTGATAGGGCCCATTGTTATGCTTTCCTTGGGAGATCTGAAGCGGAGGCGTCTGATGTTGTCATCACAGGTAATCTTTTAGTTTGTGATTGCATGGCATCTGTATTATTTGACCCTGGCTCCACGTTTTCATATGTATCTTCATCATTTGCTAATGGTCTAAATTTACATTGTGAATTACTTGACACGCCTATTCGTGTTTCTACTCTGGTGGGTGAGTTTGTGGTAGTTGAAAAGGTATATAGGTCTTGTTTGGTGAACTTTGTAGGGAGCAACACTTATGTAGATTTGGTTATCTTAGAAATGGTTGATTTTGATGTAATCCTGGGTATGACTTGGCTTTCTCCAAATTTTGCGATTTTAGATTGTAATGCTAAAACGGTGACATTAGCCAAGCCTGGGACAGACCCGTTAGTGTGGGAGGGCGACTATACCTCCAATCCGGTGCGTATCATATCCTTTCTTTGTGCTAAGAAAATTGTTAGTAAGGGGTGTTTATCTTTCTTAGCACATCTCAAGGATGACACTACTCAAGTACCTTCGATCGAGTCAGTTTCAGTAGTCCGTGAGTTTCTGGATGTGTTCCCTGCAGATCTTCCTGGCATGCCACCGGATAGGGATATTGACTTCTGCATTGATTTGGAAACGGGTACTCGCCCCATTTCTATACCCCCTTATAGAATGGCTCCCGCGGAGTTAAGAGAGTTAAAGGCCCAACTTCAAGAGTTGTTGAGCAAAGGCTTCATTAGACCAAGTGCATCTGCTGGGGTGCTCCGGTTTTGTTTGTGAAGAAGAAGGATGGGAGTTTTCGGATGTGCATAGACTATAGACAACTGAACAAGGTAACTATTAAGAACAAGTATCCTCTTCCTCGCATTGATGACTTATTCGATCAACTACAAGGTGCTTGTGTCTTCTCGAAGATCGACTTGAGATCCGGTTATCATCAATTGAAAATACGGGCAGCGGATGTGCCAAGGACTGCTTTTCGGACTAGGTATGGGCATTATGAATTTGTAGTGATGTCCTTTGGTTTTACAAATTCCCCCGCTGCTTTCATGAGCTTGATGAACGGGATATTTAAGCCGTATTTGGATCTCTTTGTGATCGTATTTATAGATGATATACTGGTATACTCTAAAAGTAAGAAGGAACATGAGGAGCATTTGAGAATTGTATTGGAAATGTTGAGGGAGAAAAAGCTTTATGCTAAGTTCTCTAAGTGTGAGTTTTGGCTAGATGCAGTGTCCTTCTTGGGTCATGTAATTTCTAAGGATGGAGTGATGGTGGATCCTTCTAAGATTGAGAGAGTGAAGAATTGGGTAAGGCCCACTAATGTGTCAGAAATACGGAGTTTTGTTGGGTTAGCTAGCTACTACCGCCGATTTGTCAAGGGATTCTCTTCTATTGCTTCCCAATTGACGAACTTGACTAAGCAAAATGTTCCATTTGTATGGTCGGATGAGTGTGAGGAAAGCTTTCAGAAACTCAAGACTTTGTTGACTACCGCGCCTATCCTTACCTTGCCAGTGGAAGGTAAGAGTTTCATTGTCTATTGTAATGCATTCTATTCGGGTTTGGGTGCAGTGCTAATGCAAGAAAAGAATGTGATTGCTTATGCTTCAAGACAATTAAAAGTGCATGAACGTAACTATCCAACTCATGACTTGGAATTGGCCGCGGTAGTATTTGCATTGAAGCAATGGAGGCATTATTTATATGGGGTTAAGTGTGAAATCTATACGGATCATCGTAGTCTACAGTATGTCTTTACTCAGAAAGATTTGAATTTGAGACAAAGGAGATGGATGGAACTACTGAACGACTACGACATCACTATTTTGTATCATCCGGGGAAGGCGAACGTTGTGGTAGATGCTTTGAGTAGAAAGGCGGGAAGCATGGGAAGTCTAGCTCACTTGCAAGCTTCTAGACGCCCACTGGCTAGAGAAGTGCAGATTTTGGCTAATGACCTCATGAGGTTAGAAGTAAATGAGAAGGGAGGATTGTTAGCCTGTGTGGAGGTAAGATCCTCCTTCCTTGACAAGATTAAAGGGAAACAGTTTGATGATGAGAAGTTGATCCGGATCCGAGATAAAGTGTTGCAAGGAGAGGCTAAAGAAGCAACACTCGATGAGGAAGGTGTCTTGAGGATTAAGGGAAGGGTATGTGTACCCCGCATCGATGATTTGATCAACACTATTTTGACAGAGGCTCATAGTACAAGGTATTCTATACATCCGGGTGCAACGAAGATGTATCGTGACCTAAAGCAACACTTTTGGTGGAGTAGAATGAAGCGCGATATTGTTGACTTTATTGCCAAATGTCCAAACTGTCAACCAGTAATGTATGAACACCAGAGGCCCGGAGGAACGCTTTAGAGGATGCCCATTCCTGAATGGAAGTGGGAGAGAATCGCAATGGACTTTGTGGTTGGCCTTCCAAAGACAATGGGTAAGTATGACTCCATTTGGGTGATTGTTGATAAGGTAACTAAGTCTGCTCATTTCATTCCGGTCAAGTGTGACTTACAATGCAGAGAGAAGTTAGCAAAAATCTACATCTCAGAAATCGTTCGATTGCATGGGGTTCCACTATCCATCATATCAGATAGAGGTACGCAGTTTACCTCTAAGTTTTGGAAAACATTGCATGCTGAATTGGGTACTAGGTTGGACCTTAGCACTACATTTCACACCTCAGACCGATGGTCAGTCTGAGCGAACGATTCAAGTGTTAGAGGATATGCTTCGTGCATGTGTGATAGAATTTGGTGGTCATTGGGATAGCTTTTTACCTTTGGCAGAGTTTTCATACAATAATATAGCTATCACTCCAGTATTGATATGGCTCCATTTGAAGCATTGTATGGGAGGAGGTGTAGATCTCCCATTGGTTGGTTCGATGCATTTGAGGTTAGACCTTGGGGTACTGACCTCTTGAGGTATTCGTTGATAAGGTCAAGTGCATTCAAGAAAAGCTTCTAGCGGCGCAAAGTAGACAAAAGGAGTATGCAGACCGAAAGGTTAGAGACTTGGAGTTCATGGAGGGTGAACAAGTCTTGTTGAAGGTTTCACCCATGAAAGGGGTGATGCGGTTTGGCAAAGAGGTAAGTTAAGTCCAAGGTATATTGGACCATTTGAGGTACTAAAGCGAGTAGGGGAGGTGGCTTATGAATTAGCCTTACCTCCAGGGCTGTCCGGAGTGCATCCGGTGTTTCATGTGTCCATGTTGAAAAGATACCATGGAGATGGAAGCTACATTATCCGTTGGGATTCAGTTTTGCTTGATGAGAATTTTACTTATGAGGAGGAACCGGTTGCTATATTAGATAGAGAGGTTCGCAAGTTGAGGTTGAGAGAGATTGCATCCATCAAAGTTCAATGGAAGAATCGACCGGTTGAAGAGGCTACTTGGGAGAAGGAGGCAAATATGCAAGAAAAATACCCACATCTGTTTACAGATTCAGGTACTCCTTTTCGCCATTGTTTTTCTTCTTTTGATCGTTCGGGGAAGAACGATGGGTAAATTGGTATCTATTGTAACGACTTGTTTAGTCGTTTTGAGCAGCAGATTTTATTTTTTGCAAAATTGGCTGAGGCAACGGACCCCACGACGGACCGTCACAGGCACGACGGACCGTCGTAGGGTCTCGTTTCAATATACTTAGGAATTCTGAAATTAGGTACTGAAAATCGACTCTCTGAACTTCGTAACGAACTTGCAGGACGGACCGTCACAGGTGTGACGGACCGTCACAGTCCACTTGGGTTCTAAGAGGCTGCGACGACCTGCGTGACGGACCATCGCAGGCATGACGGGCCGTCACAGGTTGCGCAAATCCCAGGAAGAATCGGATTTCTTTACACGTTTTAAGGGACGTTTTGGACTATTCTTTCCTTAATTATAAATTTCGTGGGTTTATATTAATAACTCAAATTCATGAGGGATAAAAGAGGTAACTTTGGGTTAATTAGTGGGGTATTATTTTCATCTTTTACACTTAATTACATGTTAATTAGGGTAAAAGAAAGAGGGTTTAAATAAAGAAAACAAAAGGAAAGAGAGAGAGAGATTGATCGATTGAGAGGGTCGAACGAAGAAGAAGAATATCAAAGCTTGGGAAATTGCTTGTTGATTCCAATTCTTCGGTGGAGGTAGGTTATGGTTTTTACGATATTCGTAGTGAACTCTTAATAGTGAATGATATGTATTGGTGGTATTGTAAACCTGTGTATATGCTTAACTGTATGCTTGCATGAATATGATTATGTGATTTTGATAAAACAAGCATGATGAAAACCATTGAATCCCAAATCTTGAAAGAAACTTTAATCTACGTTATTAATGATGATGCCTTGGTATAAAAGAAGGCTTAATGAATTAAAGTAATGGTATTGATGATGCCTTGGTATAGAGAAGGCTTGATGAACGGATAGAATGAGGTAGTGGATCAGAGTGTCACGTTCCGACACATAGTATTAGTGGATCGGAGTGTCACGTTCCGACACATAGTATTAGTGGATCGGAGTGTCACGTTCCGACACATAGTATTAGTGGGACGGGTGTCACGAATCGACACGTAGAATTAGGGGATCGGAGTGTCACGTAACGACACATATAGAGGATCGGAGTGTCACGTACCGACACATATAGGGGATCGGGTGTCACGAACCGACACGTAGAATTAGGGGATCGGAGTGTCACGTACCGACACATAGTGGTAGGGGATCGGAGTGTCACGTACCGACACAAGAGGAAGAAAGATAATGAATCTTGAAAGATGATAAATATACTCAATCTAATAAACTTAATTCCCAAATGAGTATGGTATTGAGGCTTGAGCCCTCATGGATGAACTTGATGGTACTTGTGATGATTATAGTACTTGTTGTTGCTACATGTTGAGTTTATAGTTGATTTATAATATTACTTGATATATATTATCTTCTATTTTGAGTTGGCCGATGATATCTACTCAGTTCTTGTGGTTGTACTGACCCCCTACTTTTATGTTTTCTGCTTTGTCATACCAGATCTCAGGGTGAGCTAATTCTTCTAGCTTATACTTGATCTTCTTCTTCAAGTCTTGATGCCTTGACTTCCGGCTTGGACTAGCTACTTAAGAATTTTTAGCTTCTTAGACATTCTTAGATAGTAATTTGATCATAGATGTTCTTGTGTTGATGACTTCCAGATTTTGGGGATAATAATAATAGTTTTTGAATTGTTTTATCTAATTAGTTTAAGTCTTCCGCATTACTTTCTGTTGATATACATTGAAATGTTAAGGGTTAGATTGGTTGGTTCGCTCACATAGGAGGGTAAATGTGGGTGCCAGTCGCGGCTCGGTTTTGGGTCGTGACAGCTTAATTCCTCCATCTTAATTTATCGTCATATTTATCATCCCAAGCTACAGTGAGATGTACCGTCCCAATATGCCATGAGACCTACTATCCCAAGCTACATAATTCTACTATACATGAAAGAATCATAATAATTAACCTTAAGATATTCTATCTTAACAAACATGATTTATTTCAGGCCCCCTTAAATCAACCTAGAATCCTTCTATGTTAGAGAATTGACTATCCTAGCTTATTCATGTCTAGGTGTATAAGATAAAGAGAATATTCAATCAACATCACCTCATATTTGCCTTTTTCCCCAAAGCCCTAAAATAATAGCTACAAACCGTATTTTTAGTACTAGCTTCTATCTTTCAATATCCATGTCTAATTACAAGATATTCCATAACTTTGATCATTAGAAGGTAATCTACTCATACTTGATAAATACCTTAGACTAATCTTGAAACCTTGGTCAAACTCGACCTAGTCTTTTCCTCTTTCTTCCCTTCTTGCTTAAATGTGATCTTAAGAGAACTTTCGGGAGGCGAGGTTTTTGATTTTAAAAGGTGATGTCTAAATTTGTAATTAATTGTTTTAATATGTGAAATACCTAAAAACACTATAAATAACCGTCCATGACGTAATTGGAACATAGGGTGAATTTATCAATTCGCCACATACTTGGCCGAACCATTAGCAGAATTGCAGGTAGTGTCCCACGACCATCACCTATGGAGCATAGGTGGTGTGCCGGGGGTCCTGAATCTATGTGGTTCACGAATAAGGATCCTACTATTGGGGTATAATCTCCCACATGAAGTGTGAAGCCACTCTCCTCATCTACGGGGTGTCATCCCACCAACGGAGCGTCAGTTAAGATCGTTGGTCATGCTATTTTTGGCAGCTTATTTATTTTTGTCCTATACAAGGACCCTTACGGTGGTCCATAGGGAGTCATACCAAAAATCTTCACCCCTAACCTCTATGTTCTATGTGTAATAAAAATTTCTACATGAGTTGGTCCTAAAAACACACATCATACTCCATGACAACACTCTAGAACATCCTAGAACCAAAAGACTAGTTTCCATACGTCACGGACATATATTGGCGTTTAGGCACTAACACATTTAAACTATGTTATTTACATTATTTTAGGTCTAAAAACTTCATTTTAACCCCTTTTATGTCATTAGACTTCATGCAAGGCTCTATATTAGGTCATACAATATCTGGGGTGTTTCAATACTTCCCGACTTGGGAACATTCATCCCAGAATGACACCTTAAACCTTCAAAGAGAATCACCATGACTCAAGACTAGAATCACATCTTGATGCACTATTTATTAATTCACACATCTAACCGAGGAAACATTAATTTAAATCTATACATACTCAATGCAACTCAAAATGCATGAAAAAAACATATTACTCATTTCAAAGGAGAAAATAACATCTCCTAGATACAACATGCTTAACATAGACTCTTCAGGTCTAAAACACATATTGACTCAAGAGGATACAACAAGAGCCAACACATGCAAATGAATAAATTCTAACAAGTCCTACACATATTCACAAACATAATCATCACAAGGAAAACATCAAGTCATCATACCATGTTATAAAACAACAAAATCAGGATTTTTTTCTCAAATAATAATAGAAGCACATACCGGAAAGGGAAACGAGGAGATCACTCTTGATCGTACTTGGGAGAGCATAGAACCTATTCTTATTTTGAGGCTCCACATCCTTAGGACTAGAGGAAAATTGCTTACCTTTCCTATATAACCCTTAGCCTTACGGAAATTGTTCTTTATGTGGCCATCTCACCACATCCGTAAGAACTATCTATACCGGCCAAATACCTACATTCATGCCTCTTACCACACCTAGAAAAAGTTTTCCATAGAGACTCACTACATTTCCCTTGAAATCTAGGGTTCGACACCCTCTCATATTATACTTAGGTGCATTAAAAAGCCTTGTCCGAAAACCTTTTGTCGATTATTTGAATGACCATGTCCATCAAGCCCATCATGAAAAAACTTATCCCTTTCCAACGTAGACGTCTTCTTTTCTCTAGCTCTTTCCTTTTTGGGTTTTAACTCCATTATTTGTTGGGAAAACACCATGAGACAAGACATATCCATATCATCTACAAGAATTGTATTACGACATTCTTCTTCTACCAAATCGGATACTCATGTCATAAATACATTTATAAAACCCCTAGTATTGGCTACCTGTAACGACCTGAGAGTATACCCTAGAAGTTATGGCTTCCTTAGGTTGCCACACGGCATCGTCGACCTCTCGGAGGTCTAAGACAAGCCTCTTATCATTCCTTCATTGCATAAAACATAAAAATAGCGGAAAATTAAAAACTTTTCATAGCACATCATATGCTAGAATATCACTTAATATATAATTACATAGTCTAGACACTAAATCTCTTTACCATCTTAAGACACAACTCAATAAAATAGAATATAGGCACGACCCTTAACAACAAAAAAATATAAGTATAAGCTATTAAATCCATTTATAGAAACATCATGACATAGTCAAACAGAATCATAAGGGTCCCTTTTACTTAAACTTGAAATCATCTTTCCAAGAACATCCCTTTTAGAAACATCCTCTAGCCTACACTACCTACACTTTGTGTAAAAAGATGAAGAAGAGTGGCATTAGTATAAGAATGCACTAGGTATGACAACTATGCAAAAACAAGCATTGAAAAATGATATTTAGTTCGAAATCATGCATCATGTCTTTATCATAAAAAATCATGAACATTGATACAACTAGCACAATTAAGTTCACATGCTTGGTATAGACGTGGATATTACTCATAACAACAATTGAGGCCATTTCATCACATTTAAGGATAATTTATTAAGGTACCCTTCACACATAATAACTATCACCTAAAACAACCTCCCAATCTCACTAGTGCAACGTACAAGTAGTATTCCATACTACTACTCGTACCAAGTGACCCTAAGAAGTCCCCTTAGATTTAGGAACATCACATTCAATAACATACCACAAATGCATTTATCCTAAGACATAAGACCAACATACATCATTAATGGTACATAATAACTCTTTCGTTTATTGCATCTTATTTATAACTCATTATTTCATTTTGTAGATAAACCACCCTCACAACTCCTTCATAAGCTTGCTTGCGCAATGTACACATGGAGTCCCATACCCCCACACATACCAAGAAAACCCCTTTAGAAGCCACATGTGTAATTCACAAGCATAATCATAATTCATGTCTGGAACTATGTAAAGTCAAACGTGACATGCATTCATTTTTATTAGAATTAAGCATAATAAATATTCATAAAGGAACCTCATCATAACTTCCCTTAGAGTCCACTTGTGCAATGTATAAGTAGGGTCCATAGTCCTACCTACACAAAGTATTATTTCAAGGAACCATGAAAATTATTTATAATCTTATCTTAGTTCATTTCTTAACTTTAGGGACGCTTAGCCATAACCGACATACACCATGTGAGCTGAATGAAATTTTGTGTCGTACAACCCCACATCGAAAAAGACATTCTACTATCCAAGGTATAACCTACAAAATAACTATATAGGTGGATAAACTATCTATGTCTTACAGGGGCACATAGTTAAGGGATATTGAGATTGCTTCTAGAAATCTGACCTATTGCATTAGCAAAGAGGCTTCCATCCCATGAGTATCACTTGGATGACAAAACATATTGCATTAGATGAGGGGTCTTATCCTCATTGTATATATCCACTCATTGATATTAAACTCCCTTTTTAGTATCTTAAAGCAATTATTTATCATTAGTTCATAAATTAGGCCTTTTGGGACTTCCTCCCTCATATATTATATAGCTCAAATGTTTAAAAGATGAGAATGTACATTCATCGAAGAACCTATATTATGTGAGACTGTATTTTAAGATAATTCTACCATTCATACATTCATATGTGAATGCATTCATATGTGAGATATACCTTAACATAAACACCTCTAGTCATACATGTTCATAACTTCATTAATCATATACTTTGCATGCATATTAATAGGTAATGATGTATAGGAGAAGTATCCTTTCCTTAATAATCAAGAATATATCTTATTCATAAACATACATGAAGTATGTGTACATTGGTGAACATGATAACATAATAGCCATAACATGGTATTGAGGAACCCACCCTCAAAAATCTCAAATCATGTACAACATTTCTCAAGTCTTAAGCCATACAGATATTGAGCATTAAGGACTATAGAGTACACACGCTCACATTGGATTATCGGAGAAAAGAGCATATTCAACATTAGAGTATAGGACACCTTGCACTACTTTGATCACATCTTCATATAGGGTTTATATAGGTAAGGGTCATGCTACAAGAATGTTCATCATGATTAGCCATATAGACCACACATAATCCTAACATGATCATTTGACATACACAACATCCTCCACACACATAGATAGCATACAAGTTTTATGGAATACTATACATATATCTTCACATAACATCAATTCACTTAGACATGATATCAGAATGCAGACTACATCCTTCAACTTCCAAATCATGGAAAATAATCATATATATTCATCTTACATCTAATGACTTCAAGTCCACAATCATATCACATTCTAAGCTAATAAGAGAAAATAGACCAACTAGCAAAATCTCCAAGAGAATGATAATCTTGAAAAATTCACCATAATTCATAATCAATTAATATAGATTATACTAAGAATAATCAATATACTCTAATCTAATAACAATTGAATCATAATCTAATAAAGATCACAAGACCCATAACATATCATAATTTAAGAGGATAAAGAGATCTTGGATTTCTCATGGAATTGAATGGAAAATCATGTTAAAAACACATATTAATCATATATTCATCATTCGAATGCTTTTGAAATAACTTTAACAATGAACCCATGGCTAGATTGAAAGATGAAATTTTCAACTTAGAATGATGTTTGAAAAAGCATTTAAAGGACTCCTTAGATGAATGGTTAAATAAGGATTTAATATTACCATTCCTTCTAAATTAGAATGGCCGTGAAAATCTTAGGAGAAATCTCCAAGAATGCACCTCCATAGCTTGTTCTTGAGCTTTGACTCCAATGAAGTTTGAGATAATTTGGAAGAGAAGAGAGTTTTGGAGATTTTGATTTCTTAATGGCTGTTGGGGTTATGATTTAGGAAAGGGGTTTAATAGGACATAAAAATAGTTTATAAATGACTCCCAAAGTTACCAAAACACCCCCATACTTATTTAGACTTTTAGACAAGTCAAACATGACTTTAAAATGATGCAACAAAATTCGGCAAGTGGTTACGTGTCGTGGAGGTAACTCCTAATTTTGCCTCACCAAATTTATAAGGAAGTGAATCTTGTGTAGCTCAAGCAACGCACAGGCAGACCAAGTGCCAGGAGCCCAACACATGGTGTCCTTCACTTCTTGATTCTGCACGCTACCATTTGGCAGCTTACTTGTCCATCATTTGGGTCCTCCTAGGGGGCCCTTCGAGTGGTCCTCGGAGAGTCAAACCCGGATGTTTTTACCCTTAACATGTATATTAAGATAATAGGGTCAACTCCACTGTTTTTCAACTCCAAACAATACATAAAAACAACGAACAATACAAGGACACACTAGTACATCTAAATATTAACTTTTTAACATTTTGGACTTTCATGGACTTTTGACCTCCAAATCTCTTCAAATAAACTATACTTGCTGTAAAACACTTTACTTACATGTTAATAACCTTTGTAGACAAATGTGAGTCTCTAGCTACCGTAGTTCATGTTGAGGATCTTGACAATACCAAACTTGGAGTATATATAGACAAAAGGGTGAATTTTAAAGAGTACTCCTAATTTAACTTTCTTGAGGTTGATGAATTCTCTCAATTTTTCTTCCCTCAACTTCTTTGGAAAAACGTACCTAAAAATTCCAACATTATAATTTCCCACTCTATTGGGCCCAGTCTCAACAGACTACTATCCTTCAATTGCTCATACAAAATTTGGGTAACATCTTTCAATTGATAGGCGACTAGATCCACCTTCTTAATGGAGGACACTCCCATGATTGCAAAAACCTTATAAACCTTCCCTATGAACCTTTTCGGATCTTTGTCCACCTTGGAGGCGCAGATTCCGGGAGTCTCATTATCAAGAACTCTCTTTCCCTAGAAGCACTCATTCCTCTTATAGGGGTTGCCATAGCCACCACCTCTCTATTAGCTTGCGCCATTAAGGGTTGTCCCAATAGTTCCATAGAATCCCTAAGCTCGTCAACAGTAGCATTCCCTATTTGAGGATCATTTTGATCTTGGGGAGGTACTTGGTGATGATCTTGAGGAGCACCTTCGTTTGGAAATTAGGGAGGAATCTCTTGCACCCCTTCACCTTCCTCAACTATTCTAGCATTAGCTCTAATATTTTACATAATTAAAAATCATAGGCAAACATTAGAATAAGACCTACTAGAGCTAAAACTCTATGACACGACTAAGAAAATGAAGAACTAAGATTGTTTCGAAACATCCAATAGCCTCCAATTGATGAAATATGTCGCGACTCACACCAATGAACAAGACTCTACTTTGTTGTGGTTTGAGACATCCTACAACCATTTTACAATCTTATACGTTAATACCAAGTTTGTCATGACCCGAGAGCACCCCCAAGTCGTAACATTGTGTATTTTGACCTTGAAGAGGTCTATTCAATCCCTTAGCATTCATTACATAACAGCGGAGAAAATATGGAAGATTTTTTAACTTTTTTAATACATATCTCAAAAAGTATTTCATAAAAGCGTAAGTCTTTCTAGTATTATTGTCACTAATCATATATGAATGACATGAGTAAATGTATTAGGATGCAGCCAATATTAAGTCTAAAAACATAATGAAAGACATAAAAGGAACATAAAGGTTTGTCCTCGAAGCTTTGAGGAAGCACCACTTATTCACTTCTTAAGAGTCCTTCAAACTTTACCCTCCAATAGCAACTCAAATCTCCAACCCTACATTTTGTTAGAATATAGGCAATATGCGTTAGTTAAATATTACTAAGTAGGAAAACTAACATAACATCATATGAGCATCTTAAATTGTAAGATAACATAAGACATGAGCATAAGAGATAACAACATAATCATAACCTAAACATTTAACCTTAGGCATATATAAGTTCATACTTCAAACATTAGTCCTTTATGCTTAAGTGAACTACTTCACCAGCCACCGCCAAGAATACTTGTGTAATGCCAAGATTCTACACCATAATACTACCTTAGCTAACTACATTTCTTTGGTAATTCGTGGTCATAGTCCACCTTCCTGATTAAGACCAAGGTTTTCATGACATAAGAGAACTCTATCCCATAATACTACCTTAGCTAAGTACCTTTCTCATAATACCACACGTGTTAAGCATGTCTTGAAGTCACCCTATTCATTTTCGTCAACTGTAGCCACTACCCAAGATAGGTCCACTTCATCAGAGGACATTACATAAGTAGCTTTATGTCATACTTAAGCATGTATCAATGGAATCCCATTCTCTTCATTTTCATAAACATTAGGTGTCATTATGGACGTACTTCATATTAACAAAGAGATGACAACTTAAGTAATTCATATCATGGAAGGAAACTATAGCCAATACCCTATCTAGGCACACTTCATAAGAGGACATTTCATGTGCACCATTAAGTCATACTTGTTCCATGTATAAATGACATACTATTCTATCATTCACACTAAATACTCAGTAAGGCTAGGTTCCTCAATGCTAACTATCTTTCATTACTAGTTTATAAAAGAACACCATAGGAGATCTTAATTCCTCCATCCGAAGATATCATGAGATCTACCATCTCAAGAGCCTTGAGATATACCAACCAAGTTACCATGAGATCTACCATCCAAAGTTACCATAATATCTAGCATTTCGAGCTATCGTAAGATCTAACATTTCAAGATACCATGAGATCTACCATCCCAAGATAAGTAATTCAACTATAAATGAATAAATCATAAGACACAATCTCAAGCTATTGTATCTTAACAAACATGATTCTTTTAAGGTCCGTAGGTCAACCTACAATCCTTCTATGTTAGAGAACTTGAATATCGTTGCTTATGCATGTTTAGGTTCATAAGAGAAAGAGAACACCCAATCAATATCAACTCAGATTTTATTTATCTATAAAGAACTAAAAACAATAGTTACAAACCTTATTATTAATATTAGCTTCATTGTATCATGACCCATGTCATATTAGACTCTATTCCATCATTTTGATCATTAGAAGGTAATTCTAGTCATACTTGATCATATAGGTTAAATTCTTACATTACACGTTAAGATCTTTGCTATTCATTTAAACCTAGTTCAATTTATATTTAGATGATCCTTACAATGATTAATTTGTATTCAAGACAATTGCATTAAGAATTGGGTATTTCGGATTCACAATTGGGGGATATCTATAGGGGCTCCATAAATGGAAGAACCCATGGATGAAAAATCTTCACATATCTTTTATCAATGACTCATAATAGTCTTGAAACCTTGGTGCAATTCGACCTAGTTTCTTTCTACTTCATTTCTTCTTTAATGGTGATCTTGAGAGAACTTTAGGAAAGGGAGTTTTTTGAGTTTGAGAGAAAAGTCTAAATGGATAATTAATTGTTTTAATATACTTAAAATAACAAGATAAAAAATTACCATCTATGACTTAATTGGAACGTAGGGTGAATTTACCAATTCTACCCTCACATGGCTGAACCCCTTGGAGATTTGTACGAGGTGTCGCACGACCACCACCTACGGACCATTGGTGGTGTGACGGGGCCTTATGAAGCTTTGTGGTTCGAGACTTAGTCTCCTACAAATGAGGTCTTATATCCCTGGATTAATTTTGGAGCCACACCCTCAACCTATGCGGCATGAACCAACCAACGGGCCGTTAATCAAGGTTGTTTCTCATGCTGTTTTTGACAACTTTTTGGCCAACGTCTGATTCTTCTTCAAGGACCTATACAGTGGTCCTAAGGTATTCATACCCAACCCTTTTAACCCTAATGTCGATATTCTTGGTGTAATAAACTTTTCTACATGTGTTGGACCTAAAACCACACATCGAACTCCAAGAAAACATAGTAGAACATCCTAGCACCAAAAGACTAGTTTCCAGACATCGCTTGATGTTTAGGCACTAACACTTCCAAAATAAGTTAATTGCATTAATTTAAGTCTAGATACTTCATTTTAACCCTTTTTAAGTTATTATATCTCATGTATAGATCTAGCTTAGGTTATACAATTTCCAGGGTGTTTCATTCCATTATCAAAATTTTAGCTGGCATTTGGAAAAAAGCACAAGTACTTTCTTCACTATGACCGATATCCTAGAGCCACACCTTACTAAAATAAGGTCCTATTCCACCCCAAGGTTGGAGTATACATAGACAAAAGGGTGAATTTCAAAGACTACTCCTTAACACTCATATTCACTTGCTTGAGGTTGATGAATTCTCGCAATTTTTCTTCCCTCAACTCTAGAGGAACAACCTCTGTAGAAATTTTGACTTAATAATTCAAACTGTATTGGTCCTACTCTCAACATCCAACTATCCTTGTCACGACCCGGATTCTTTTATCCGAATCACAACTGGCGCCGTTGACTTCTCAAAGGTCGCAGACAAGACTCTTCTTGCATTCATCACATTCATATGGTTAATTCTAGCGGAAAATTTAAAACTTTTTAAATTTATGAAGTACACATAGACTTCATATAGTAATTACATAGTTACATCATATACTAAACTCAATTTAAAAGAACAACCATATATCATAAAGAACCAATTCGAAAAAAATGAATATATCACAATTAACATTGTAAAAAAGGGTCGTATTACAAAGATTTGAAAAGAAAGTATGAAAGAAACGTTAGGGACAACACCTACTAGCTATGTCTACTACTAGGCTAGACTAAAAGTGTTGCATCCTCGAAATAAAGAGTACCTACCAAATGGTCTGGAGAACGATGATGTCCAAACCGCTGCAATGAATCTTCAATCTCCTCTCCGACCTTCACCTATAAAAATATTAAATTGTATATGGTTAATACACAACCTGTACTAATTATTGTTGTGAATCGTTAAATGAATATGATGTATTTTAATACATTTAAATCACCCAACTCATTTTCTATATCATTTCAAGATATTAGTATCATGAACATATTTTAGAACAACTCTGGCGAAGATTTGAGATTTTGATCGTTTTGAACCCGAGAGCTCCTCTTTGTATACTTTAGTTTATTTTCAATATTTTTCTTCTTGTTTTCGTGTAGTTCAATGATTCCTCTGATCCTATGTTTTACTTACAAGTGTAATGATTCATTTTAGTCCCATACCCACAATGAATCAAGTATGTAATCCGAGGACTAAGGTATAATTTAACTTCCATATAATGATTCATTTGTTACTCTATGTATCCATTAACATTTCATAAAGCAATCTCTCTTGGCTATGCAGTCTGTTTCATTACTTTCATGTTATAAAAAGTTATGATGTTTTTAGTTGTCATTATGTTTCTACTTCCCTTTATTGGCATCATATAAGAAGTCATTATAAGAAAATCTTATTTGGCCTTGCCCATTATTTGATGAAACTTCATAAGTATTGATATTGGCAATTGACATTCGAAAGCTCTTCTTCATAGCTCACTTTAAACATACGTTCCATCATCATTCTTTCTTGCTTTCATAGAGACGTATTTAGAAGTAAGATCATGCCACATAATATGAAATTCAGTGTCTTCCCCACACCAAAAAGAGGTGATTCACCAATCAAAATAAGTCTAGATCATCTGAGCTACTCATGAAATCTAGTGTCTACGCCACAATGAAAAGGGGTGATTCACGGCTAAGGCGAATCCATCTCAAGTATTAACTCTACACTTAAAAAGAGTAGCTCATGACAATATTGAACCAAGAACATGTCGTGAGAATTAACCATGGGATCTTAATATGAAATCCGGCGTCTTCCCTACACTGAAAAGAGATGGAATCACTGGCCAAAGTGAAACCAGAAACATACCTACCTCTCTTAGGTGGAAACCATTTGCTTGTTCCTATGTTGGCTAGACATAGTTCGAAGACTAGGGACTTACTTGTCCATCTTTGTGGTAGCATCGTCTCATGAGACTTACACGTGCAAGTACATGCTCATAACTAGTCTATCGGTGTTGTGCTAACTTTCATTATCTTCTTTATCTTTTAGAGTTAACTCAAGTATTATAGAAGCTTACTTCTAGATTGAGATTTACTTACTCTTTTGATGACATGTCATCCTTACTTAGAATTGCTGAAATGTGAAATTTCCTTACATATCAACCTTACTTTAAACTGATCAAATGTGAATTGTTCTTACATATCATCGTTAGGTTTTAATAAGACTGGTCTCACACATTCTAACACCTTCATTCGTGAGTATTCTTTTAACATAGTAGCTTAGGTGTAAGTAAAAATTGTCTCACTTCCTTTTACACCCCTTTATGGTCACTTAGTTAATTTACACCCACTTAATTATGTCATAACTAATGTTACTTCCTTACTTTAGAGTAGTAGTTTCATGTCATAGTTTATGGACGATGAGCACTTATTTCAATGACTTACATATGTTAATCGTTCATTCCTTTAGAGCATGTTATGAGTTGTACCAATGAATGACATGCCCTTGGTTATGGATTCAGTATATTACTTTACAAGTGCTTATGGAATATCATTTGATACTCTAACTACACAGGATTGGCAAATGATTAATGGCATCAACATTTGCATATTAAACTACATAACAATTTTTGTTGGCATAAGCCAATTTTACTTATATTCATCTATAAATCGAATATGTATGAACCATTAGTCAATATTTCAATCATTTACATAAAATCATAGCCATTTTCATGCATCCCTTTCGACAAAGTAGTGTTAGCCAATTTGTTGGCATAAGATAGGCAATTCATTCAAGATGTGATTCATATATGTCTTTAAGCCAATCTTAGTTTTATGGCTTTTAGTGATAATTTTTTTAGACCTTTTGGAAAGAATCAGATTAATAGTTCGATGAACTGAGCATCTTTATAAAATCACAATAACATCAAGTCAACATTCGGCTAAAACACATAGATCACTTAACACACCACGAACTAAGTTAGCATATCATCGGTTCTTGATTTACATGATAATATTAACTTTACATGACAAGAAGTTCATAGATTTATTTGTTAATTATCAATGAAGAACAATACATATTAAGAACAGCCAGCACCACATACTATCAACATGATCTCTAACTTATTCATCATGGAATCAAAAAGGATACTAGGGACAAGGGAGTTTGACGACAATACGGGACCAACCCTAGTTTTTCAGATATTTTAACCATTTGAATGAAAGATCTCTTGAAAAAAGGAGTCCAGGAGAGAAAACCATACCTACAACGATCCCTTGTTTCAAGAGAACCTGGACATCGCCCAAGAAGGAATTTATCGTTCTTCGTTCTTGCGGTTTGTTGCTTACTGACTTAGTCGTGAGTTTGTTGTGAATGGACGAGGTTTCTAGGGTTTTTGAAAAAGATGGTGAATTCTTAAACTTTATATTAATTAACTTAATTAATAACTTATTTAGTTAATTTCTAAAATACCCCTCTTAACTTGACTAAACATAGGAGGACTATTGACTTTGCCAATTTCAATTTTGATTAAGTGTCTCGGCTAACAAAGAATTAATTTAACTAATTTATTAAATAAGTAATTAAGGAAATTACCAAAACACCCCTAAGTTACTAGGAAGAAAACTAATAATTTTGGACCATCCTAGGTTGGGTAATAGGGTGTCTCTTTCTTATCTTAACCAAAATCATGAAATTTCTTTGTGATTTAGGTTTTGTCCTTTTAAATGAATTAATTAAGATGATAAATTAATTAATCAGGAATCCTATAGTAATTAATAAAGTATCCTTATGTTTTTAGGACCATAACAAACATTTGGACCATCCTAGGTTAGGTACTAGGTTGTCTCTTTAACTAGTTACTAGGTTAGTGTAACCCTGTTAAGTCCTAGATTGTCGGGTGCACTAATTAATTTATTTTGTTTGGTCCTAGGTTATTTAGCTATTTGGGAATTAGGTTAGAGTCTAGAATTGGTTAGGAATTTAGGCCCCACATGGACTGGTCCCTTGTGCACGTTTTTCCTCCTAACTACCCAAGGCCGCTTCTTCACATGTCTTTCACATGTGCTTGTACATGGGTTGGTTGTATTTTCCTAACTAACTATTATTTATGGTTCATTTGGGATTGTTTACTTATTGTCCCAAGGATCCTCACATGTCCTTGGGCACTTCTTAACTACATGATCATTTTAATTGATCATGTGTCATGGCATCTAGGCTTTAAACTTTTATGTCTCATAACTTTTAGTGAGTTGGATGAAATATATTTGTTTAGCTTAGGGTCTTCATTGAAGTTGCATTTCCTAAACAAGCTTATTTATACATAGAAAAATTGGCTAACACCCGTTAAGACAGTATTTTCTAATATGCCCATATTTTTCTTATTTGGGTATTTTATAGAAATTGGATAATACCCCTTAGCCAATTTTCTATACTATCCCCAATATTTCTCAATTTTGTGCATTGGAATGCCTATGTATCCCCAATATGCATTTTTACAAACATATGTTGGTCTCTTCATTGGACATGTAATTTTTCTAGAATGTTACATTATCTCCCCTTAGGAACATTCATCGTCGAACGACACTACACATAATTTAAAATAAATATGGTGATTTTCGAATCTTACTTTAACATGCTTAAACTTTTCTCTTTTGTGAATTTCTTATTCACACTTAGTTGGATGATGCATAATATTCAAGCTTACCTGAAGCTTCACATTTGAGATTAAGGAATTTCCTTCTCAATCACACTTAACATACTGCACACACAACTCATGCAACACAGAAATCATGTTTACGCTATACAAAAACAACAACATGAATGCAAACATGACTTTATTTTAGCTCATATAGTGAAATTATATAAACGTATGATTAGGGACTTACAACACCAAAATCGACTAATGCACTAAACAATAGAGTTTTCTTAAACAAAGCCAGACTTAGCAAGAGTATATCTAACTCAAAAACTGAACAAGTGAGGGTAAAGGGATCTAATGTCGGCCTCGCCCCCCATGTTGCACCCTCAACAAGGTGGTTCTTCCATATCACCTTCAGAGTGGTAGCCTCCTTGTCCAGCTGTTTCACTTGGAGATCTAATATTTCTATTGGAACCTCTTCATGAGAAAGGTTCTCATCAACTCCTAACCCCTCAACGGGAAGGATTGATGGTGGATCGCCTAAAAAATTACTAATAGTTGAAACGTGAAATAGTAGATGAATAGAAGCCAAATCTTGAGGTAACTTAAGTTCGTAGGCAACATTTCCTACTCGCTGCAAGATATCATAAAGACCTATAAACCTCGAACTTAACTTCCCTTTCTTACAAAACCTCATCACCCCTTTCATGGGTGATATCTTCAAGTAGACTTGATCAGCCACCTCAAATTCCAGATCTCTCTTTGTGTTATCTGCATAGGATTTTTGACGAATGTTAGGAGTATCCAATCTATCCCTAATCATTCTCACCTTCTCCATAGCCTCATGTAAGATATTAGAGACAAGGAAGGTAGATTCTCATACCTTAAATAACCCAACCGGAGACCTACATCTTCGGCCATATAGTTCTTTAAAAGGTTCCATCCCAATGTTTGAATGGTAGCTATTATTGTAAGAGAACTCTATCAGCAGCAAGTGATCGTCCCAACTCCCCTTGAAGTCAATAACACATTATCTCAAAATATCTTCAAGGGTCTGGATGGTACACTCTGCTTGTCCATCCATCTGCGGATTAAAAGCAATACTAAGCTTCACCTGTCTACCCAAGATCTTTTGGAAAGATCTCCAAAAATAAAAAGTAAATTGTTCTCCCCTATTTGAGATGATATACTGAGGAATCCCATGCAATATAAGTATCTCATCAATGTAACGCTTAGCATAATCTTTAGCCTTGTAAATAGACTTCAGAGGTATGAAGTGAGCGTACTTGGTCATTATTTCAATAATAACCTAAATGGAATCATGTATTTTCCTAGTCTTTGGCAGACTAACCACAAAATCCATATTGATAGCCCGCCACTTCCATGTTGGAATATCAATCGTCTGAGTGAGATTCCCAGGCTTAAGGTGCTTGGCCTTAACCTGTTGAAGATTTGGACAATTCTCCACGAATTTAGAGATATCTCTCTTCGTTCCTTTTCACCAATTGACTTCATTAAGGTCATAGTACATCTTGGTGGCACATCGATGAACATAATATTTGGAACCATGAGCTTCTCCGAAAATATTAGACCTTAAACCATCAACATTGGGCAGACATAATCTGATCTGGTACCTGAGTACACCATCCCCTCCTATGGAAAATGATTTATTCAACTTAATAAATACTGACTCTTTCAAATCCATGAGTACTAGGTCGAGATACTGATTGGCTTTAAAATTTACAATAAATGAGGATTCGAAACCTAAGTGAACCAAAAAACCCCCACTTGGTGCATTTTCCAGTCATACACCCAATCTAGCCAATTGGTGTACCTCTTTAACTAGCTCCTTCTTCTCATCATCAGCATGAGACATGCTTCCCATGCTCAATTGACTCAATGCATCAGCCACTACATTGGCCTTACCTGAGTGATAAAAAACAGTCATATCATAATCTTTGAGTAGTTCTAGCCATCTCCTCTGACGAAGCTTCAACTCTCTCTGCATAAAAACATACTGAAGACTTTTATGGTCATTATATACATCAACATGTACACCATATAAATAATGAATCCCATGTTTTAATGCAAAGACAATATCGGCTAACTCAAGATCATGAGTAGGATAATTCTTCTCGTGGATTCTCAACTCTCTCGATGCATATGCAATTACGTAACAATCTTGCATAAGAACACTGTCATGACCCAAAACCGAGCCGCGACCGGCACCCACATTTACCCTCCTATGTGAGCGAACCAACCAATCTAACCCTTATCATTTCAATGTATATCAACAGAAAGTAATGCGGAAGACTTAAACTCATTAAATAAAACAATTCAAAACTATTATTATTATCCCCAAAATCTGGAAGTCATCAACACAAGAACATCTATGATCAAATTACTATCTAAGAATGTCTAAGAAGCTAAAAATACATAAGAAGCTAGTCCATGCCGGAATTCAAGGCATCAAGACTTGAAGAAGAAGATCCAGTCCAAGCTAGAAGCATTGGCTCACCCTGAGATCCGGTATGACAAAGACTGGCTCGAATTACTGTTGAGTTGAAGTTGACGGAACGTTTGCTGCATTCCACAAATAACAAAGAAGAAAACATAAAAGTAGGGGGTCAGTACAACCACAAGTACTGAGTATATATCATCGGCCAACTCAAAATAGAAGATAATATATATCAAGTAATATTATAAATCAACTATAAACTCAACATGTAGCAACAACAAGTACTATAATCATCAACAAGTACCATCAAGTTCATCCAAGAGGGCTCAAGCCTCAATACCATACTCATTTGGGAATTAAGTTTATTAGATTGAGTATATTTATCATCTTTCAAGATTCATTATCTTTCTTCCTCTTGTGTCGGTACGTGACACTCCGTTCCCTTACCACTATGTGTCGGTACGTGACACTCCGATTCTCTAATTCTACGTGTCGGTTCGTGACACCCGATCCCCTATATGTGTCGGTACGTGACACTCCGATCCCCTATGTGTGTCGGTATGTGACACTCCGATCCCCTTATTCTACGTGTCGGTTCGTGACACCAGATCCCCTATATGTGTCGGTACGTGACACTCCGATCCCCTATATGTGTCGGTCCGTGACACTCCGATCCCCTAATTCTACGTGTTGGTTCGTGACACCCTTCCCACTATTACTATGTGTCGGAACGTGACATTCCGATCCACTAATACTATGTGTCGAAACGTGACACTCCGATCCACTACCTCATTCTATCCGTTCATCAAGCCTTCTCTATACCAAGGCATCATCAATCCCATTACTTTAATTCATTAAGCCTTCTTTTATACCAAGGCATCATCATTAATAACGTAGATTAAAGTTTATTTTAAGATTTGGGATTCAATGTATTTCATCATGCTTGTTTTATCAAAATCACATAATCATATTCATGCAAGCATACAATTAAGCATATAGACAAGTTTACAATACCACCAATACATATCATTCACTATTAAGAGTTCACTACGAATATCGTAAAATAACCATTACCTACCTCAACCGAAGAATTGGAATCAACAAGCAATTTCCCAAGCTTTGATAGTCCCTCTGCCTCTTGATCGATCAATCTCTCTCCTCTCTCTTGTTCTTTCTATTTTCTTTATTCAAACCCTCTTTCTTTTACCCTAATCACATAAATAAGAATAAAAGATGGCAATAATAGCCCACTAATTAACTTAGGGATACCTCTTTTAACCCCCAAGTAATTAGACTTATTAATTAACCCTCTAAATTTATAATTAAGGAAAGAATAGTCCAAAACGTCCCTTAAAACGTGTAAAGAAATCCGATTCTGCCTGGGACTTGCGCAACCTGTTGACGGGCCGTCGTTGTTGCGACGGTCCGTCACAGGTCGTCGCAAGGACCAAACTCCATTTTTCACTAAGGAGTCTGTGATGGTCCGTCACACTTGTGACGGTCCGTCCTGCAAGTCCGTTACGAAGTTCAGAGAGTCGATTTTCAGTACACAATTTCAAAATTTCTAAGTATATTGAAACGAGAGACCCTGCGACGGTCGTCGTGCCTGTGACGGTCCGTCGTGGGGTCCGTTGCCTCAGCCAATTTTCCAGAAATAAAATCTACTGCTCAAAACGACTAAACAGGTCGTTACAATAGATACCAATTTACCCATCGTTCGTCCCCGAACGATCATAGAAGAAAAACAATGGCGAAAAGAGAGTACCTGAATCTGTAAACAGATGTGGGTATTTTCTTGCATATCTATCTCCTTCTCCCAAGTAGCCTCTTCAACCGGTCGATTCTTCCATTGAACTTTGATGGATGCAATCCCTCTCGACCTCAATTTGCGAACTTCTCTATCTAATATAGCAACCGTTCCTCCTCATAAGTCAAATTCTCATCAAGCAAAACTGAATCCCAACGGATAATGTAGTTTCCATCTCCATGTATCTTTTCAACATGGACACATGAAATACCGGATGCACTCCGGACAGCCCTGGGGGCAAGGCTAATTCATAAGCCACCTCCCCTATTTGCTTTAGTACCTCAAATGGTACAATATACCTTGGACTTAACTTACCCCTTTTTCCGAACCGCATCACCCCTTTCATGGGTGAAACCTTCAACAAGACTTGTTCACCTTCCATGAACTCCAAGTCTCTAACCTTTCGGTCTGCATATTCCTTTTGTCTACTTTGCGCCGCTAGGAGCTTTTCTTGAATGCACTTCACCTTATCTACGAATCCCTCAAGAGGTCAGTACCCCAAGGTCTAACCTCAAATGCATCGAACCAACCAATGGAAGACCTACATCTCCTACCATACAATGCTTCAAATGGGGCCATATCAATGCTTGAGTGATAACTGTTATTTTATGAAAACTCCGCTAAGGGTAGGAAGTTATCCCAATGACCACCAAATTCTATCACACATGCACGAAGCATATCCTCCAACACTTGAATCGTTCGCTCAGACTGACCATCGGTCTGAGGGTGGAATGCGGTATTAAGATCCAACCTAGTACCCAATTCAGCATGCAACGTTCTCCAAAACATTGAAGTAAACTGCGTACCTCTATCTGATATAATGGAGAGTGGAACTCGATGCAGTCGAACGATTTCTGAGATGTAGATTTTAGCTAACTTCTCTGCATTGTAGGTCACCTTGACCGGAATGAAGTGAGCAGACTTAGTTAACCTATCAAAATCACCCAAATGGAGTCATACTTAACCATTGTCTTTGGAAGACCAACCACAAAGTCCATTGCGATTCTCTCCCACTTCCATTCAGGAATGGGCATTCTCTGAAGCGTTCCTCCGGGCCTCTGGTGTTCATACTTTACTGGTTTACAGTTTGGACATTTGGCAATAAAGTCAACAATATCACGCTTCATTCTTCTACTCCACCAAAAGTGTTGCTTTAGGTCACGATACATCTTGGTTGCACCGGATGTAGTTAGAATACCTTGTACTATGAGCCTCTGTCAGAATAGTGTTGATCAAATTATTGACGCGGGGTACACATACCCTTCCCTTAATCCTCAAAACACCTTCCTCATCAATTGTTGCTTCTTTAGCCTCTCCTTGCAACACTTTATCTCGAATCCGGATCAATTCTCATCATCAAACGCTTCCCCTTAATCGTCAAGGAAGGAGGATCTTGCCTCACACAAGCTAAAAATCCTCCCTTCTCATTTACTTCTAACCTCATGAGGTCATTAGCCAAAATCTGCACTTCTCTAGCCAATGGGCGTCTAGAAGCATGCAAATGAGCTAGACTTCCCATGCTTCCCGCCTTTCTACTCAAGGCATCTGCCGCAACATTCGCCTTCCCCGGATGATACAAAATAGTGATGTCGTAGTCTTTCAGTAGTTCCATCCATCTCCTTTGTCTCAAGTTCAAATCTTTCTGAGTAAAGACATACTGTAGACTACGATGATCCGTATAGACTTCACACTTAACCCCATATAAATAGTGCCTCCATTTCTTTAGTGCAAACACTACCGCGGCCAATCCAAGTCATGTTGGATAGTTACGTTCATGCACTTTTAATTGTCTTGAAGCATAAGCAATCACGTTCTTCTCTTGCATTAGCACTGCACCCAAACCCGAATAGGATGCATCACAATAAACAATGAAGTTCTTACCCTCTACCGGCAAGGTGAGGATAGGTGCAGTAGTCAACACAGTCTTGAGTTTCTGAAAACTTTCTTCGCACTCATCCGACTATACAAATGGAAACATTCTGCTTAGTCAAGTTCGTCAATTGGGAAGCAATAGAAGAGAATCCCTTGACAAGCGGCGGTAGTAGCTAGCTAACCCAACAAAGCTTCTTATTTCTGACAGATTAGTGGGTTTACCCAATTCTTCACTGTCTCAATCTTAGTAGGATCCACCATCACTCCATCCTTAGAAACTACATGCCCCAAGAAGGACACTGCATCTAGCCAAACTCACACTTTTAGAACTTGGCATAAAGCTTTTTCTCCCTCAACATTTCCAATACAATTCTCCAATGCTCCTCATGTCCTTCTTACTTTTAGAGTATATCAGTATATCATTCACAATAAATACAATCACAAAGAGATCCAAATATGGCTTAAAACTCCCAATCATCAAGCTCATGAAAGCAGCGGGGGCATTTGTAAGACCAAAGGACATCACTACAAATTCATATGCCATACCTAGTCCGAAAAGAAGTCTTTGGCACATCTGTGTGCCCGTATTTTAAATGATGATAACCGGATCTCAAGTCATTTTTGAGAAGACACAAGCACCTTTTAACTGATCGAACAAGTCATCAATGCGAGGAAGAGGATACTTGTTCTTAATAGTTACCTTGTTCAGTTGTCTATTGTCTATGCACATCCGAAAACTCCCATACTTCTTCTTCACAAACAAAAACGGAGCACCCCAAGGAGATGCACTTGGTCTAATGAATCCTTTGCTCAACAACTCTTGAAGTTGTGCCTTTAACTCTCTTAACTCCGGGGGGCCATTCTAAAGGGGGTATAGAAATGGGGCGAGTACCCGGTTCAAGATCGATACAGAAGTCAATATCCCTATCTGGTGGACCTTACAGAAGATTCCAGGGAACACATCCAAAAA
>JAKWIY010000829.1:0-29238 GCA_027704805.1 Solanum corneliomulleri
TTTGTGGTTTGATTTGGTTTTCGGTTCTATTTTCTACACCCCTAAGTTATGCATAACATTATACCAAATAGAGTGTAAAACTAGTGCTTGCATTAGTGATACTTAGGTTGAAAAAGTGTACCAAACAAAGTATTATAGTATGCAGGGTTAATACATGCAATTTTGAAATGCATCTTACCTAAGAACCCCTGTAGTAATAGTATTGGGGTTTCCTCACACATTCATAAAAACGAGAAACAACTATCTTGGGGGATTGACCAATTAATTATGTTTATGGATAAGAATATATTAGTCCGTATCGTGAGTTTATTTATTGATTATATATGACGAACATCCCCTTTCCAAAACATTAACATATACTACAATTAAAACAACATTTAGCGACGGATTTCAGTGACAAACAATATTTTGTCACTAAATAACGACGGATTAGCTATAAAAAAACTAATTCAGTTACTAAAATATCAAAGGAAATATTGATAGTGACGGATTAGCGACGAAAATTGAAATATGTTGATTTAAATTTGGCGCCTTAATTTTCCTACGAAAATAGCAACGTATGGAGGATGACAAAATATATAATCTGATAGCGATGGAAATAAAGATAGAAATTTCTGTCTCTAGTATTATTTGATTTCTTGCTACCAAAAATTTGGTCGTTGGGTAATTTCTATTAAAATATATAAAAATACTTGACAACAGAACACATATCTGTCGCTAAAATCGTCGGGAAGTTTTACCCAAAATTTTTAGGGCTTCAATATTTCCCTCCCAACTTAACCCTTTTCCCAAAATTTCACAGACAAAACCTCTCATCTCTCCCCACCCACTCTCCATGAAATATAAAAATCGTAGTAAGTGAGAGTGAGAAATGTCTCTTACACAGAGGAACCACCCATCGCTCCCCACCCACTCGCCAACCCACCCACTCAGTGAGAAAACTCTTTGTAAAGTGAAAGTTTGTAGATTTTTGAAAAAGTTGAGTTTGGTGAAGTGAAAGATCAAAATTTCAGAAACTTAGGTAAGTGTTTTCTCTATTTCAGCTCTATTTTGTTTCTCTTTGCTTGAAGAACAACAATTTCGCAATAAGCTCGAGTTCTTTTTTTTTTTTTCTGTTTGTGATATTATGATTCATTCTCTCGTAGCTCTATTTTCTATTTGTAACACTGATTTTGGTGTTTTCTCCGATTCAGTCTCTAAAAGTGAATACCCACATTTTTTCTTGTATCAACAAAATGATTGATTCATGGTTGCTGGAAATCAGGTGTTGTTGCTTGGAAGTTGCTTCATCATTGCTTGAAATCAAGTGTTTTTGCATCATTGTTGGAAACTTTTCGCTGCTACTTTGAGGCTACTTCATTGTTGCTAAAAACTTGTTGCTACTGGTTGGGCGTTGGTTAATCGTTGTTGGTTTATCAAAAGGTAATTTTAACTCGGAAACCTCATATTTCTTTGTAAATCAGAAGGTATTCTTTTTCTACATTTTCAATTTTCTTTACATATTTGGTATTTTATTTAAAGATTTGGTTGAATCTCAAAAAAAATTAAGGTAAAGCCTTTGAAGATTTGTTTAGGTAAAATTTTTAACTTAAGTAAGTCTATTGAAGAGTTAATTTCTGAGTGTTGCAAAGCCAATAGCCACACCATTGAAGACAAATATCAAATTAACCACCAAATAAATGTGAATATCTAATCATAACCAAATCAGATATATCCTGTAGTGTATAGGCACTAAGCAAGTATTTGTGTCGACCTAACAAGGAAAATACTCTTACCAAGCTGTAGTAATGAACAAGTTTCAACTTACTGATTCGGCAGCAATACATATATATCCTAATTTCACAAAGTCACATTATTTATTCAACTCGTAAAACTCTTCGTTTCTCTACTCTCTCATAAACAATATCCAACTCAAGAACTAGATTGAACTTACTACAACACATGAGAAAATGTTTTCTTCATTGTTTTAAATAGAGTAGCTGAGATAACTAACCTTTTTACTTGATGAAACAAAATATCCTCTCTTTGTGATGTTATATCATCAATTGTGGAACCAACTAAACAAAAAGTGTGTATGGAAGAATAACTAATGAACAAATTGTATAAAAAGACCAGAACAACTTTTTTTGTGGGAGATGTTTGGTTGGGTGTTGGAGTAAAAAATGGGCTAAATACAAAAAGATAAATATCTTATCACTCCATATTTAACGTTGATAAAAATGAGCTCGATTTCTTAATTTTATATTGTTGTTGTGTTTATTTTATACAAATCTAGATAAAAATTTTTATCTCGATGTAGCAAACATTTCCCCTTTTGAGCTTCATTTTTATTGTCGGTATTGATTTTGATTGGAATAAGTTGCAGGTGCTACCCCTTTATTTGCTTTCTAGCTTCTGTTGTTTTGATTTTGATTGGAACACAATTGATCGGAGTAGCTAGACATTGTAGTTATTTCTCAAGGGATGCGATTATTTTCTGGAATTCTGAAAGTCTGTCAGCAACAACTGCTAAATCTTCCTTCTAATGACAAAGTTCACATCGATGTGTCTATACAGGAATGACAAACAACACAAAAAGATAGGTTGAGAGAAAGAGTTATCTACTTTATTTTCAGTTCAGCATTTGAACCTTAACTTCCTAGACTCTTTTCCTAAGTTCATTTATGTTTTTATGCTTTCCAATTGCTCCTTGCTGGCAGTTTATGTTGTTTGATTGCTCAAATCCCTCTTTATTATATTTATTTTTAGTTCATATATATGTATTTCATGGAAACAGATAATTACTAGATACATAGTTGAATATAAGCCTTTGTCTCATCATTTAAACTAGAAGTAGACTTTGGAATTACAACTTCTCCTTCCATAGAAATCCCGCTTTCCACCTTCCAATCCAATCATGGAATGAGCCAGTCACAAAATTTGGCGACTCCATCAATCGTGGCCTATATCTAGTGTCATTGCTTCTAGATCCATAACAGAAGATACATGTAAGTTTGCCGGCAACATACATAACTTCTACAGCAATGGGTCTCCATTGCTTTGTTGGGCTTTGTGGAGGCTTGTGAGCAGGCCCGACCCATTACTGAAACCCTAGGTTAACCATTTGGTTTTCCTATAAATATGATCCTTGTATTTGTAATTATGTAGTAGCACAAGTGAAATAAAATCCTCCTGTTACAGTCGTGGAGTAGGGAAACGAACCACGTTAAATTCTTGTGTGTCCCGTTTGTGTTCCGTTTCTCTTTTCTCTAGATTATTTGTGTGTGTTGTGTGTTTAATTCCCAACAATTGGTATCAGAGCGAGGGGTTTCAACAACATTGTAACACAAACTGTGAGAAATTGTCACCTAGGGTTATTTTGTGAAGAACTGTGTGGAGGGAGGAGTAGCCGCCGTTACCGTGTGGGTAACCTCAAGCAGCAGCCGGCTAGGAGAACCGCGCAGGGGGTCGAACAGCCGTTGTCCGTGTGCTGTCCGTCGCGCCGTTCCGTTGGCCGCCGCGTCGGAAGGAGTGTGCCGCCGCCGTTCACAAGCTACAGCCGTGCAAGACGCCGAGGATCTGGAACCGCCATTCGAGCAGCAGCAGCCGCCACGAACCAGGCAGCCCAGATCGAAGGAGATCTGCCGCAGATCGTTGCCCAGCGCAGGGGGGAGAAAGCCGCGCAGCAGTAGAGCGAGGCAGAGAACGCCGCTGCCGTCCAGTGGCCGCCGCGTCGAGGAGCCTCAGATCCAGCCGCGAGCATCCAGATCGTGAGCATCGTCCAAATCGCCGCCCGCTGTCTGTAGACGCCGTTAAGGGAATTGCCGAAGGTGCGGTTTTTTTTTTGTGGTGCAATATTTCTGACGAAATTACCAAGATCTGAAATTAGTTGTACGAGTATCTCATTTAGTCCTTTGAGATGGCAGAAGATGGGAAGTTCCGAATTGAGAAGTTCGACGGTACAGATTTCAGTTGGTGGAAGATGCAGATTGAGATTTGCTGGTTCAAAAAGATTTGGACGTAGTGTTGGGTGACAAGCAAGGAAAATTGTCTGATGCAGAGTGGGCAGTTTGGATCGGAAAGCTATGTCAGTTATCCGACTCGTTGACCAAGAATGTTGCGTTCAACATTCTTAAGGAGGACAGCGAAAGGCATCTGAAGCCTTGTCTAACATGTACGAGAAGCCATCTGCAGCAAACAAAATTTTTCTGATTAGAGAGTTGGTGAACACAAAGATGAAGGAAGGCAGTTCAGTTACCGAGCACATCAACTCATTGAATTCGATCTTAGCCAGACTTTTGTCAGTTGGCATTAAGTTCGATGATGAAGTTCAAGCTTTACTACTGTTATCATCATTGCCTGACAGTTGGTCCGGAACGGTTACAGCAGTAGCATTGCCAGTTCAGTGGGACCTTATGGATTCACCTTTGAGAAGATTCGTGATCTCGTTCTTGGCGAGATGTCAGAAGAAGGAGTTCTGGAGAATCATCAGGTGATATGCTAAACGTCGTCAGAGAGAGGAAATAACAGAGGTAGTGGGAGCAGGGAGAGGACCGAAGAAGGAGTCAGTCAAAGGCTCGGGATGGCTCAGATGTAACATGTTGGAACTGCAAGGAGGTGGGGCATTTCAGGAATCAATGCCAGAAAGACAAAAACAACAAAAAATTGCAGAAGACAGTTGCCAACGAGGATTTGTTTATCTGTTGCGCGGAGAGCAATGTGGATTCCTGGGTCATGGATTCTGGTGCTTCTTTTCACGCTACCCACAGCAGTGAAGCATTGCAGAATCTGGTTATTGGTTATTGGAGATTGGGAAGGTAAGGCTTGCAGACGATAGAGCTCTTGATGTTACGGGCATGGTGACATGGTGCTGAAGACGCCAGTCGGTTTCTGGACCTTGAAGGATGTCAGAGTTGTTCCAAGCTTGACGAAAAGTTTGATTTCTGTTAGGCAGTTGGATGAACAGGGACATCATGTGAAGTTCGGAAATGGGCAGTGGAAAGTCGTGAGGGGCAATCTTGTCATGGCTCGTGGAACAAAAAGAGGATCGTTGTATATTGTCGGATTACCGTCTGAGGGAGTGACCGTCCCAGTTCAGAAGAAAAACAAAGTCCGGTTCACAGAATCTCGTGGGCAGAAGAAGGTTGTCTTTGCAAGAAAGAAACCCAGAGCCACAGGTCAGATTCAGGATGAACGAGCAAGGAAAGGTTCAGGAAGACCAGTCAGAGGCGTTTGTGGCAGTGGGAGCACGGCCGTGTGCTTCAGCCAAGGCTCCTAGAAGACAGTGGGTCAAGAGAACCAGTATTCCAGCTGTTGATACGTCTCCAGAAAATTTCTGGAGTATGGAGAGTGTTTGTTATCAGGGAGTTCTAGGATCCGGCAGTTCGTGTCTCAAGTGGGGAGCCGGTAGGGACCGAGGACGAGTCAAGGGCAGAGTTTCAGCCGTGTGACTGATGTGTTGAAGCTTCGGGGAGCTTCAACGGGCCTTTCAGTTGACTGATGAGAAGGCCGATGTAGCAGGAGAGAGTTGAAAAAGATTACTAGACATACAAGTGTTCTATGTGGATGACAGTTGAAATTCTTCAAGCCTCCAAGTGGGAGATTGTTGGGCTTTGTGGAGGCTTGTGAGCCGGCCCGACCCATTACTGAAACCCTAGGTTAACCATTTGGTTTTCCTATAAATATGATCCTTGTATTTGTAATTCTGTAGTAGCACAAGTGAAATAAAATCCTCCTGTTACAGTCGTGGAGTAGGGAAACCGAACCACGTTAAATTCTTGTGTGTCCCGTTTGTGTTCCGTTTCTCTTTTCTCTAGATTATTTGTGTGTGTTGTGTGTTTAATTCCCAACATGCTTAGCACATGAAAAATTAATTCCCAGACCAATACTAAGTCATTTTAGGGTGAGCACTATACAGAGAACATAAAACAGTTACTCAAAAAAAGCCTATCATCAAAACAAACAATTTTAAGAATTGTTTTACAGTATATGCATATTTAATTCGCCAACTCATTCAACTGGCAATTGCTAATGTGGATGAAGGAAAACCAATGTTGTTAACTGCCAATATACTGTTGTTTTCAAAGGTGCGCGGGGGGAGGGGGGGGAGTTATGGTTAAACAATAGAAAAACTACTAAAGTTTACTATGTGAAAGACATTGTCTGTTATTTTGCACAGTATGTCCATTTTTATTCTTAGACCTTTTTTAAATGCGAATTTTTTAAAATACATGAGAAATCATTGCTGTTAGTTGAGTCTGGATGTGTCTATTGATGTTATCAATAAAGAATTTCACTAATCTTCATCGTTTTGCAGAAAAAATATTAAAAAATAATAAAGAACCAAACACAAACTCAATTTGATGTTGATCAATGGCAAGCATATTATCAAGCAACGGGAGGGAAAAAGAAAAGAATGATATATGGTCTTGGAGCTCAAGCAAAAGTATTTTATGGACCAAATTTTCGTATGCCTTCTGGATCGAATGCTTCTGGCTCAGTACCATGTCCAAATACTCAAACAACAACGACATAAAATGTGGATGAGTTAGTGGTACGAATGATTCCTTCTCTAACTGATCACTTGCTTCCTATATTTGTAGTATGTGATTTGATTTCTCTAGCCTCATCTCAGTCAGGCTCTCTTACCAACCATCCATCAACCATTGCACTTGTAATTCCTGCTCCAACTGCAACATATCAATGAGGATTGTGCATCAGTTTGTGAGGAATGATTATGGGTCTGTAGTCTCTTTTAGTTAATTTTTTTGCTAGATTTTTTTTGCAAATGCTTTCAACTATATATTTTGCTTGAAATTTATCACTGGGGATACTTTGAACTTGGTAATATAATTTGCACTTAGCTATGTACTTTGGATCTTGTAGAATATTAATTTCTATGTAATAAGTTAATTTTATGCTTATATAATATGTGTTTGAAAATGTATATTCAATTACACAAACAAAAAAATATTGATAGATTGTTGACAAATTATTTTCGTTGCTAAATGAATGGAGATAAATTAGCGACAAAGTATTTGGTCGCCCTATATGATGAAACAGAGAAATAATATATAAAACGAGGAACACATTTTTTTGTCGCTAAAGAAATTGGTGATGAAATTAGCGACAATAATTTGTTCCCCAATATGTTGAGCGACGAAATAAGTAACAAGAACAACGAAATAAATTACAAAAATAGTGACAGATTTTTCTGTTGCTAATCTTGCCGACGGATAACTTTCATCGAAAATCCGTCGCTAAGTTTGTGACGGATTCAATTATTTTTTTGATAAATGGTTAGCTACGCGCAATATAGCTATGAACAATATTCCGTCGCTATTCTGTCATTAAACCAAAATAGCGACATAATAAGTTATTTAGCGACCAATTTTGTTCATCGCTAAACATAGTTTTTTTTGTAGTATAGGTCCTCAGGCATACACTAAAAGAGGACGAAAATAGTGTATTTACCTTTACAATATGTCAAAATGCATCATGGCTCTATCTATTCATTAAAAAAATGAGTAATGCATATCAGGTGAACAAATAAGATAAGTGTGGAAAAGAGTTGGAGGGGACTACGGGCCCTCTCACTTTATTGTTCCCGGACCAATCCACCTCTTCCTTCCCCTTTGTGTGGCTCGGTGAAATTAGATTTCTAGAATGATAAAAAGAAATGATTGCTCACATGAAATTCCTATTCTTGAGAGTTTCGTGTAATTAAGGTTAAGGGGGAAATGAAAGAGTGCTCCTATGCACAAACTAAAGCTAAGAGCTTCAAAAGCTTACTTTATTATCATATATCATATCATATCATATATTATATTATTAAAAGTGGAAAGAGTCTAAGGCAAAACTTGAATTACCATTTCACCCTTCAACTAAATAAAAAATGAAAACATTAATTAATTATTTATTTTAGGGATAATGAACAAGTACCCCCTCAACCTATGCCCGAAATCTCAGATACACACTTATACTATACTAAGGTCCTATTACCCACCTGAAATTATTTTATTAAAAATTTTCTACCACTTTTCGGCCTACGTGACACTATCTTGTGGGTCCAACGCTGATTCACATTTTTTTCAAGTTAGTGCCACGTAGGCCGAAAAGGGGTAGAAAATTATTTATAAAATAAGTTCAGGGGGTAATAGGACCTTAGTATAGTATAAGTGTGTCTCTGAGATTTCGGGCATAGGCTGAGGGGGTACTTGTGCATTTTTCCAATAATAATTCTATCATATCATATTAATAAATAATGCTAATCATCATATAGTGTTAGCCGTCACTTCCAATTCCAAAGATTTATGACCTTTTCATCTCCTATACGGCTACACATAATAAAACATATGAAATAGTATTCCTATACTAATCCAAGCACACCTTCTACTTGTGAAGATGGGTCACTTGTCCATGCTCTCGGGCCTGGTATATTTTTCTCCCGTTGTCTTTTTTATTTTGTTTGAGTAATAGTAGATGATAACAAATCTTTGTTTTGGTATCTGCTTTTCCTATGATTTCTTAATTCTTTTCTTTTTGGACTATATCATGTTAATATTTTTATTTTAATTTCTCTCATGATACTATGAATTGACGAAAGAAAAAAACCTTTCTCATAAACATTTTCGTCTAAACATTTTCTTTCTTCACTATCAAACACAATGTCTTAGACCCTTGGTTATGAAAGTAATAAAAATACGGAGACAAGAGAAGAGTAATTTGTTATTCTTTCAATAAGTATGTTCAAGAGTACACAATATGAGTTTCTATGCCTCTATATATAGTATGGATAGAGTGAATACAAAAGGTTTTTATAACATAGCATTAACAATGGAGATTATGCGAAAAGTTAGAGGTGTTAGAGTTGTATTCATTAGGATGTATGTAGTGAAAGATTAGCAATACATCACAGAGAATATTAGGGAACATCCATATTAATATTTCATAACCAAAAATCTTTTTTTTTTTTTTGTATTATTTAGATTTTTTATGTCCAAATTATAGGGACATCAAGTCCATATTGCTATTCTTGAATCTAGAAAATGGTGCTCTTGGTGAAATAATTTCTTAATGTTTTACTGCATATGGATGTCACTTTTAGACACTTAAATGTTTCCAATCCGTCATGTTTTGTAGTGTGTTGAAAATTTGGTTCTGATATTTGTTTCTCCACTCTGCCTCCTTTTGTCAATGAAATGACGTTAGCTATGAGAGTCGACTAATGGTAATCACATAAACTTAACAATGAAAAATTTGGGTGGAGTAGATGACAATTACTTATAAGAATGGAATTCCAATGTTAGAAAGAGCAAGGAGATGGAAACTGGTTCATTGTCTTCACTTCTATTGAAATTGTCCAAGAAAATATATAGTGGTTGAATGGTGAATGTTTTGTTTTCCTCTCCAAATCAAAGAAAAATAGTGTGCTTTCTTGAATTAAATACACTTTCTCTTATTTATACACATAAATGAGATTATATGTCGACTTCATTTTTTTCCTATTTCTATTATCATTTTTAGTCTTAACTTTTTTACTAGAGAATCTAGCATTTCGATAATAGTAATGAATCCTTTTGTTACTAATTCGAGAAATTGGGACATAATATCTACTCCTTTAACAAGTATGCATACAGATTGAAAAAAAATTATGCACATGCTGATGAATATATAATTTGAAATTTATCAATAAAGATTTCATATTGGCTACAATTTTTATATAGTAATAAGGGACAAACGTGGAAAGCAAGTTTACAAGACTAGTATTATTATAAGTAGAGAACTCCTAACTTGAAAGTTGATTACCATTTTGCCCTTCTTTTATTCCTAAACTAAATTAAATATTTATATGTAATAACTTAATATTAAATAATTATATTTAAATACATGCATCTAGACAAAATGGTTCAAATTCTAATTATTTAAATACTAAGTCAAACTTTGAAAGACAAAAATAATTCATAGAAAATTGTTAGAAATTATTTTATAGAAAATTGTAAGGATTTACTTTTTTTAAAAAATAAAAAATTTCTATTCTTTCTCTATAATAAGTGTGGTAAGATGGATTAAATTTGTTTTTCTTTATAAATAATTAGTATGATTAAATATAGTAAAAACAATCAACCTTTCCTCTTCCCCATATCTAAGATCACTAACTTCTGAAAATTAATTTAAACAAATCTTCACCTTTTTATCTTATCCTATAAATCTATAATATATATAATATATATATATATATATATATATATATATATATATATATATTATATATATATATATATATATATATATATATATATATATATATATATATCATGAAAAAGTAATTTTTCTTTGTCAGTTGTCTCTTGTTGATGTGAATCATTAGGCAGTTTTCATGTACTTTTTTTTGTTTTAAATATTAATATTTGTTTGATTCTAATTAAAATGATATTTTGTATTATAGTTTTATCTTTAAAAATTTTGATTTTTTTTTGTAACGGGAGAAGGTACCATCTAGAACTCTACTCCTTATGTATTTCCTTTTACTATATATATTATTATAATAAAAGTCTTAAGAAGGATATGAATGTTGTATTTGTTCTTATCTGTTTAAATTTTTTTTTATTCTTTACCAATTTATACTTGTTTAATTTAATCTTATATGAAATTATGAAGTCTATTTATATTAGTGCTAAAATTATTAATTTACGACTTTTATATTCGTTCTTAAATGTACTTTTATACTACATTTTTTTCTTTTATCCTTTCCTTACTGATATAGTTTCTTTAAGTAGATATATATATTTTTGTACTTATTATATGGAACTTAATGAGAGAATATGAAGGATAAATCATATAGATATATTCATATTATTAGTTGCTACACTAATATTATAATTTTTTATATTTCTTGCTTGATGCTCAATGTTATATTCGATTAGTATGATTTTTATTTAATGAATAATATATAAATTGGTAAAACTTGTTATGAAACTATATAAATTTAGAAGAAGAATAAAGTAGAGAGAAGAAAAAAAGCCTTCTTATTCATCTTGAAGTATATTCAACATTCATAGATCTACTTTACAATGAAGGAAAACCCTTTATTTACAGTGGAAATTTGACTTGGTCCCCAAGTAGGATTTCTAACCATATTCTAAAAGGACTTAACATAATTAGACATTCACTATAACACAAATATGTTTCTAACACTCCTCCTTGAATGTCGGTAGATTATCTGCCTCTTTAAAACCTTACTACATAAAACCCGGTGGGAAAAAATCTAGTGAAGGAAAAACAGTACACATATCTAATAATACCCATTATGTATGTTTCATTCAAAACCTTACAAGGAAAACCTAATGTACAAAACCTTGTGAGGGAAAAAAGAGTACATCACATTTTAACTCCTCTAATTAGAACATCAATCCACATACTTGAATCTTCGTTTTCCAAACTTGTGCACCATCTTCTTAAAAGTTGTAGTTGGTAGAGACTTGATGAATTAATCAACTATAGTATTACTTGAACAAATCTGTTGCATGTTCATATCGTCATTTTTGGGAGCTCATGAGTGTAGAAAAACTTTGATGAAATATGCTTCCTTCAATCTCCTTTTATGAATCTTCCCTTCAAGATCAAAGATTTCTCCAAGTTCCTTACTTCAACTTCTTTAAGCAAATAATCTATTGCCTTTTGATAACTCTTCAAGAGTTCCAATTCTAATCATCAACTTGCATAACTATACTTGTATATGCTCAATGCATTTTGAATCTATTTAATCCTTATGAGGATGATAAACAAGTTTTTTTTCAAAATCTTGTATATGCTTTAGATTTTGAACCCAATAGATATTTTCATATCAATTTTGTCAAGTGACAACATTCATTATTAAATGTACGATATCTTCTAGTGCCTAGATTTCAAGTCAAATAAGTTTTATGCTTACCAAGATGAATCATTCCACTTTTCACTTGATAATTATTTCTTCCCCAACATGCTTCAATAGTTATAGAATTTATATCATCATAATCTTTTACAACATTTGCGCCCTATAGTATCAAAGATATCATCAACGATATACCATTTTGTATCGATTCACAATACGACATAACTTATTGAGATCTGATAACTTCATTATTATTAGGTAGCTACCCCTCTCATGAGGTTTCATAAAGTGTTATGTCGTAGGCTCTCCAAGAGGACATTATCTCCTTATTATGATCATTTTGATTCTTTGATCCTCTCCCTTTTCTTTCAAGAAATATTTTACTCAGATTTATTTAGTTTATCATGTTTTATGCATCTAGTAGACTCTATCCTTAAGGGACATTTAATAGGAGTGTTTGTAACTCTTGTGTTGCTTCTAATCCCCCCCTTATGTTAGAAAACTAACATATATCGTAATCTTTTGGAGAATCTATCTTTGTGAGTCATTGTATATTCATCGCTTACATATATACTACACATCAAATTAATTAGATGAAAAATATCTGATCCCTGTACATAAATCAATTGAAACAAAATTTGATCATAATTTATTGGTCTAATGCATACAACTACACTATATTTCAGACCATAAAACTTTGTTCTCGTAAGCAATGATTAACTATTTATTTGAGGAATTTAGTGTCACATCAGTTTGGATAGTTATCATATTATCAAGATATTTTATCTTGATTTTATATATTGAAAGTTGTGCTCTTAACTTAATTATCTTGCACAAACAATTATGTGAATGTCTAATGGCAAGTTGACAACAAACGCACATGTGATTATCTTATTGTCACGACCCAAATCGGGGACGCGACTGGCACCCACATTTACCCTCCTATGTGAGCGAACCAACCCATCTAAACCTTAACATTTCGATATAATATCAACAGAAAATAATGCGGAAGACTTAAACTCATAAATAAAACAACTCAACTATTATTAATATTCCCAAAATCTGGAAGTCATCATCACAAGAACATCTATGATCAAATTACTAACTAAACTATCTAAGAATGTCTAAGAAGCTAAAAATACATAAGAAACTAGTCCATGCCGGAAGTCAAGGCATCAAGACTCATAGAAGAGATCCAGTCCAAGCTAGAAGCGTTAGCTCACCCTGAGATCCGGTATGACGAAATCTGGCCCGAATACTATTGTGTTGAAGTGACGGAACGTTTGCTGCATAACACAAATAACAAAGGGAAAACATAAAGTAGGGGGTCAGTACAACCACACGTACTGAGTAGATATCATCGGCTAACTCAAAATAGGGAACAATATATATCAATAATAATGTAAATCAACTACAATACTCAACATGTAGCAACAGCAATTACTTTATCATTAACAATTACCGTCACGTTCACACATGAGGACTCAAGCCTCAATACCATACTCATTTGGGAATTAAGTTCATTAGATTGAGTATATTCATTATCTTTCAAGATTCATTATCTTTCTTCCTCTTGTGTCGGTACGTGACACTCCGCTCCTCTAACTCTATCCTGGTGCCGGAACGTGGCACTCCGATCCTCATATACTATCCTGGTACCGGAACGTGGCACCCGATCCATATTCTATCCTGGTGTCGGAACGTGACACTCCGATCCTCATATTCTGTCCTGGTGTCGGAACGTTCACTCCGATCCTCATATTCATATTCTATCCTGGTACCGGAACGTGGCACCCGATCCATATTCTATCCTGGTGTCGAACGTGACACCTGATCCTCATATTCATTCTATCCTGGTATCGGAACGTGGCACCCGATCCCCTAATTATCAAGCCTTCTTTTACACTAAGGCATCCTCATTATCATATAATAATTTTCAAGCCTTCTTTCATACTAAGGCATCATCAGTCTTATTATATAATATATCAACGAATTAGGGTTCTTTCAAGATTTGGGATTCAATAGCTTCATCAAGCTTTGTTAATTCATCACAATTTCGTAATAAAATCATGCAAGCATACAATTAAGCACCATAGCAGGGTTTACAACACTATCAACACATAATATTCACTATTAAGAGTTTACTACGAATATCGTAACATAAACCATAACCTACCTCCACCGAAGAATTGGAATCCACAAGCAAATTCCCAAGCTTTCTTCTTCTCGTCCAATCTCCCTCAATTCGTTTCTCTCTTTTTCTTTCTCTTTTGTTTTATTCAAACCCTCTTTCCTTTACCCTAATTACCAAATAATTAAGTGTGAAAAAGGACAATAAACCCCACTAATTAACTTAAGGTTACCCCTTTTAACCCCTAAGTAATTAGACTTATTAATGTTAACCCTCAATCTTTATAATTAAGGAAAGAATAGTCAAAAACGACCCTCAAAACGTGTGGAGAAATCCTAAACTGACTGGGATCTGCGTGACCTGTGACGGGCCGTCGTGCCTGCGACGGTCCGTCACGATGGCCGTCGCAACCTTCCAACTTCCAGGTGGTCTGTGACGGCCCGTCACACCTGTGACGGTCCGTCCTGCACCTCCGTCATGGCGGTCAGAAACTCGTTTCTTGAACCAAATTCTCAAAAGTTGAAGTGTTTTGCAACGGAAGCTCACGACGGTTCGTCGTGGATGTGACGGCACGTCCTGCAGGTCCGTCACAATTTACAGAGAGTCGATTTTCAGTACCCAATTTCAAAATCCTAAGTGTCATGGGACGACACCTCCTCGACGGGCCGTCGTGACTACGACGGTCCGTCGTGACACCCGTCGTCCCAGCCAGTTTTTTTTCCAGAAATAATTTTGCTGCTCAAAAACGACTAAACGGGTCGTTACAATAGATACCAATTTACCCATCGTTCGTCCCCGAACGATCAAAGGAAGAAAAACAATGGCGAAAAGGAGTACCTGAATCTGTAAACAGATGTGGGTATTTTTCTTGCATATCCGCCTCCTTCTCCCAAGTAGCCTCTTCAACCGGTCGATTCTTCCATTGAACTTTGATGGATGCAATCTCTCTCGACCTCAACTTGCGAACTTCTCTATCTAATATAGCAACCGGTTCCTCTTCATAAGTCAAGTTCTCATCAAGCAAAAACTGAATCCCAACGGATAATGTAGTTTCCATCTCCGTGGTATCTCTTCAACATGGACACATGAAACACCGGATGCACTCCGGACAGCCCTGGGGGCAAGGCTAATTCATAAGCCACCTCCCCTATTCGCTTTAGCACCTCGAATGGTCCAATATACCTTGGACTTAGCTAACCTCTTTTTCCAAACCGCATCACCCCTTTCATGGGTGAAACCTTCAACAAGACTTGTTCACCTTCCATGAACTCCAAGTCTCTAACTTTTCGGTCTGCGTACTCTTTTTGTCTACTTTGAGCCGCTAAAAGCTTTTCTTGAATAGCTTTCACCTTCTCCATATAATCTCTCAACAAATCAGTCCCCCAAGGTCTAACTTCAAAGGCGTCAAACCAACCAATGGGAGACCTACACCTCCTCCCATACAATGCTTCAAATGGAGCCATATCAATGCTGGAGTGAGCTATTATTGTATGAAAACTCCGCCAAGGTAAAAGCTATCCCAATGGCCACCAAACACTATCACACATGCACGAAGCATATCCTCCAACACTTGAATCGTTCGCTCAGACTGTCCATCGGTCTGAGGGTGAAATGCAGTGCTAAGGTCCAATCTAGTGCCTAGTTCGGCATGTAAAGTCCTCCAATACTTAGAAGTAAACTGCGTACCTCTATCAGATATGATGGAGAGTGGAACTCCATGCAACCGAACGATCTCTGCGATGTAGATCTTGGCTAACTTCTCTGCATTGTAGGTCACCTTGACAGGAATGAAGTGAGCAGACTTAGTTAACCTATCAACGATCACCCAAATGGAGTCATACTTACCCAAGGTCTTTGGAAGACCCACCACAAAGTCCATTGCGATTCTCTCCCACTTCCATTCAGGAATGGGCATTCTCTGAAGTGTTCCTCCGGGCCTTTGGTGTTCATACTTTACTTGTTGACAGTTTTGACATTTGGCAACAAAGTCAACAATATCGCGCTTCATTCTACTCCACCAGAAGTGTTGCTTTAGGTCGCGATACATCTTTGTTGCACCAGGATGTATAGAATATCCGGAACTATGAGCTTCTGTAAGAATAGTGGTGATCAAATCATCGATGCGGGGTACACATACTCTTCCCTTAATCCTCAAAACACCTTCCCCATCGATTATTGCTTCTTTAGCCTCTCCTTGCAACACTTTGTCTCGGATTCGACTTAGCTTCTCATCATCAAACTGTTTCCCTTAATCTGATCAAGAAGGAAGATTTTGCCTCTACACAAGCTAACAATCTCCTCCCTTCTCATTTATTTCCAACCTCATAAGGTCATTAGCTAGACTCTGCACTTCTCTAGCCAATGGGCGTCTAGAAGCTTGCAAATGATCTAGACTTCCCATGCTTCCGGCCTTTCTACTCAAAGCATCTGCCACAACATTCGCCTTCCCCGGATGATACAAGATAGTGATGTCGTAGTCCTTCAGTAGTTCCATCCATCTCCTCTGTCTCAAGTTCAAGTCTTTCTGAGTGAATACATACTGTAGGCTACGATGGTCCGTGTAGACTTCACACTTAACCCCATACAAGTAGTGTCTCCATTGCTTTAGTGCAAATACTACCGCGGCCAACTCCAAATCGTGGGTCGGATAGTTACGTTCATGCACCTTTAATTGTCTCGAAGCATAAGCAATCACATTCTTCTCTTGCATTAGCACTGCACCCAGCCCAGAATAGGATGCATCACAATAAACAATGAAGTTTTTACCCTCTACCGGCAAGGTGAGGATAGGCGCGGTAGTCAACAACGTCTTAAGCTTCTGGAAGCTTTTCTCACACTCATCTGACCATACAAATGGAACATTCTGCTTAGTCAAGTTCGTCAATTGGGAAGCAATAGAAGAGAATCCCTTGACGAATCGGCGGTAGTAGCTAGCTAAACCCACAAAACTCCTTATTTCTGACACGTTAGTGGGTCTTACCCAATTCTTCACTGTTTCAATCTTAGAAGGATCTACCATCACTCCTTCCTTAGAAACCACGTGCCCCAAGAAGGACACTGAATCTAGCCAAAACTCACACTTGGAGAATTTCGCATAAAGCTTTTTCTTTCTCAACAACTCTAACACCATTCTCAAATGCTCCTCATGTTCCTTCTTACTTTTGGAGTATATCAGTATATCATCAATAAACACAATCACAAAGAGGTCCAAGTATGGCTTGAAAATCCCGTTCATCAAGCTCATGAAGGCAGCAGGGGCATTGCATAGTAAGACCAAACGACATTACCACAAATTCATAATGCCCATACCTAGTTCGAAAAGCAGTCTTTGGCACATCCGTTGCTCGTATTTTCAATTGGTGATAACCGGACCTCAAGTCAATTTTTGAGAAGACACAAGCACTTGTAACTGGTCGAACAAGTCATCAATGCGAGGAATGGGTAGGGTACTTGTTCTTAATAGTTACTTTGTTCAACTGTCGGTAATCTATGCACATTCGGAAACTCCCATCCTTCTTCTTCACAAATAGCACCGGAGCACCCCAAGGAGATGCACTTGGTCTAATGAAGCCTTTGCTCAACAACTCTTGAAGTTGTGCTTTTAACTCTCTTAACTCCGCGGGAGCCATTCTATACGGGGGTATAGAAATGGGGCGAGTACCCGGTTCAAGATCGATGCAGAAGTCAATATCCCTATCTGGTGGCATACCAGGAAGATCTGCAGGGAACACATCCAAAAACTCACAGACTACCGAAACTGACTCAATCGAAGGTACTTGAGTGGTGTCGTCCTTGAGATGTGCCAAGAAGCTAAACACCCTTTACTCACCATTTTCTTAGCGCAAAGAAAGGAGATGATACGCACCGGATTGGAAGTGTAGTCACCTCCCACACTAACGGATCTGCCCCAGGCTTGGCTAACGTCACTTTTTAGCATTACAATCCAAAATCGCAAAATTCGGAGAAAGCCAAGTCATACCCAGAATTACATCGAAGTCACCCATTTCTAAAATAACCAAGTCTACATAAGTGTTGCTCCCCACAAAATTCACCAAACAAGACCTATATACCTTTCAACTATCACAGACTCACCCACCGGAGTAGTAGAATCACGAATAGGCGTGTCAAGCAATTCACAATGTAAATTCAGACCATTAGCAAATGAGGAAGATACATAAGAAAATGTGGAGCCAGGGTCAAATAATACAGATGCCATGCAATCACAAACCAAAAGATTACCTGTGATAACAGCATCAGACGCCTCCGCCTCAGATCTCCCAGGGAAAGCGTAGCAATGAGCCCATTATTTGTCTGTCCGTTGCCCCTACCATGTTGTGTAGTAGTGGCTCCGTTTTGCCCTTCACCTCTGCCGTTCTGGTGACCACCATTACCTCGGCCACCACGCCCATCCAGAATAACGACCTCTACCATTACCACCCCTACCTCTAGCCAGTGGGGTTCTGTAACTCTGGTTGGACAATACCTCTTATGTGTCCAATCTCTCCACACCCATAACATTCTCTGGGTTCACGCATCGGCCTCTCAGAGAAGTGTTGACCGTTCTGAGGTGGACCCCCAACTACAGTCTGTAGTGAAGACTGAATTGGTCGACTTGAGTAACCTCCGGAGCTCTGTCCTCTAGAGTGAGAACCATTAAACTCACCTCCCCTTCGAAACCTCTTTGATGTAGACGTGGTGGTGAAGTCATCCGGTTTCACTCCTTCCACCTCTATCACAAAGTCTACCACCTCTTGGAAGGATGTTGTTGTTGCCGCTATCTGTAAGGCTGAAATCCGCAATTCTGACCTCAACCCCTTCACAAAACGGCGGATCCGTTCTTGTGGACTGAAACAGAGTTGGGTGGGTGGCGTATCTGGATAGTGCGCAAAATTTAGCCTCGTATGCATTAACCTCATTCTACCTTGCTCCGACTCAAGAACATCCCTCTTTCTATCTCTCAAAGTCCTTGGGATATATTTCTCCATAAACAGGGTAGAGAATGATTCCCAAGTCATTGGTGGTGCCTCTGTTGGTTGACACTCCACATGTGAACGCCACCACATTTTGGCGTTCCCTTGGAACTGATAGCTAACGAACTCAACGCCAAACCGTTCTACTACCCATCTTGTGTAGTAGCTCATGACAATCAACCAGAAAATCATAAGCATCCTCAGATTCTGCACCCTGAAGACTGAGGTTTCAATTTCAAGAACTTACTGAAAAGTTCGTGTTGATCGTTTGTCATAATAGGCCCAGTAGTCAGACGTGGAAATGTGCCGATTCCCAATGAGGCATCCATGCGGGGAGCCATAGTAGCCGCATTCGTATTTCCGAAACCGGAGGTGTTGGTGCGGAAACCACTGGAGGAGCTTGTCCCTGATCGGATAACCCGCTAAGATAAGCAAGTACCTGGTTGATCATCTCTGGGGTAGGTTGGGGTGGCATTTCCTCATGTTGCACTTGTTCAGTTTCCCCTTCCTCACCCTCTCTTACTACCTCCTCGGTCGGTGGAGGAGTCACTGCCCTAGTATCAGATGGGCTAGGGGCTCGTCCTCTTCATCTAGAGGACGTCCTCCCACGACCTCTTCCACGGCCTCTTGCCGCTGTTCAACCTCGAGCCACAGCCCCAGTGGCTGGCTCAGTCGTTTCTGTCTTTCCGTTGTTGCTGCTGGTGCGTTCGTTGCTCTAGTTCTAACCATCTGCGAAATAGAGTGAAGATGGTCAGATACCAATTTGTATCACCTAGATACCAATTGGACTCAAGTAGTAGCACGAAAGAAAGAATGAAAGAATGGAATTTTCCTAAAGTCTTATAGCCTCTCAAAGAAAAGTAAAGGCGTCCCCCTACCGTTCCTTAAGACCCTACTAGACCTGTTCTTGTGTGATGAGACCAATGAACCTAATGCTCTGATACCAAGTTGTCACGACCCAAATCGGGGACGCGACTGGCACCCACATTTACCCTCCTATGTGAGCGAACCAAACCATCTAAACCTTAACATTTCGATATAATATCAACAGAAAATAATGCGGAAGACTTAAACTCATAAATAAAACAACTCAACTATTATTAATATTCCCAAAATTGGAAGTCATCATCACAAGAACATCTATGATCAAATTACTAAACTAAACTATCTAAGAATGTCTAAGAAGCTAAAAATACATAAGAAACTAGTCCATGCCGGAAGTCAAGGCATCAAGACTCATAGAAGAGATCCAGTCCAAGCTAGAAGCGTTAGCTCACCCTGAGATCCGGTATGACGAAATCTGGCCCGAATTACTGTTGTGTTGAAGTTGACGGAACGTTTGCTGCATAACACAAATAACAAAGGGAAAACATAAAAGTAGGGGGTCAGTACAACCACACGTACTGAGTAGATATCATCGGCTAACTCAAAATAGGGAACAATATATATCAATAATAATGTAAATCAACTACAATACTCAACATGTAGCAACAACAATTACTTTATCATTAACAATTACCGTTCACGTTCACACTGAGGAACTCAGCCTCAATACCATACTCATTTGGGAATTAAGTTCATTAGATTGAGTATATCATTATCTTTCAAGATTCATTATCTTTCTTCTCTTGTGTCGGTACGTGACACTCCGCTCCTCTAACTCTATCCTGGTGCCGGAACGTGGCACTCCGATCCTCATATACTATCCTGGTACCGGAACGTGGCACCCGATCCATATTCTATCCTGGTGTCGGAACGTGACACTCCGATCCTCATATTCTGTCCTGGTGTCAGAACGTGACACTCCGATCCTATATTCATTCTATCCTGGTACCGGAACGTGGCCACCGATCCCTATTCTATCCTGGTGTCGGAACGTGACCCTCCGATCCTCATATTCATTCTATCCTGGTATCGGAACGTGGCACCCGATCCCCTAATTCATCAAGCCTTCTTTTACACTAAGGCATCCTCATTATCATTATATAATTTATCAAGCCTTCTTTCATACTAAGGCATCATCAGTCTTATTATATAATATATCAAGCGAATTAGGGTTCTTTCAAGATTTGGGATTCAATAGCTTCATCAAGCTTTGTTAATTCATCACAATTTCGTAATAAAATCATGCAAGCATACAATTTAAGCACATAGCAGGGTTTACAACACTATCAACACATAATATTCACTATTAAGAGTTCACTACGAATATCGTAACATAAACCATAACCTACCTCCACCGAAGAATTGGAATCCACAAGCAAATTCCCAAGCTTTCTTCTTCTCGTCCAATCTCCCTCAATTCGTTTCTCTCTTTTTCTTTCTCTTTTGTTTTATTCAAACCCTCTTTCCTTTACCCTAATTACCAAATAATTAAGTGTGAAAAAGACAATAAAACCCCACTAATTAACTTAAGGTTACCCCTTTTAACCCCTAAGTAATTAGACTTATTAATGTTAACCCTCAATCTTTATAATTAAGGAAAGAATAGTCAAAAACGACCCTCAAACGTGTGGAGAAATCCTAAATGACTGGGATCTGCGTGACCTGTGACGGGCCGTTGTGCCTGCGACGGTCCGTCACGATGGCCGTCGCAAACCTTCCAACTTCCAGGTGGTCTGTGACGGCCCGTCACACTTGTGACGGTCCGTCCTGCACCTCCGTCATGGCGGTCAGAAACTCGTTTCTTGAACCAAATTCTCAAAAGTTGAAGTGTTTTGCAACGGAAGCTCAGGACGGTTCGTCGTGGATGTGACGGTCCCGTCTGCAGGTCCGTCACAATTTACAGAGAGTCCGATTTTCAGTACCCAATTTCAAAATCCTAAGTGTCATGGGACGACCCCTCCTCGACGGGCCGTCGTGACTACGACCTACGGTCCGTCGTGACAACCCGTCGTCGCCAGCAGTTTTTTTTCCAGAAAGAATCTGCTGCTCAAAATGACTAAACGGGTCGTTACACTTATAGATGCATCACTTTATCAAATCACATGATAGGTGAAAGGACCCATATTCACCTTTTATACTTTTCAGAATTCAGGGATTTAGTCCCATCATTAATTGATCAAATCAACTTGTCATGAGAACAAGCAATAAAAGAATTCTCGAAGAATCTTCTAATTTTTCAATGTATGTCCATTACTCAGTATGCACATTTTTGGGATGTCCAAATTACTCATGCCAACTAATAATGTAAATTCCATGTTTACTATGCCATGTGCCTTTTTGCTTTAGTAAATTTCTAATTTACTATTATATGAATAATATTTTAATTTATTCTCCGATAGTAATTTTCAGATTTATTTCTTCATAATTATTCTACCCCTTCTAGAGGTGAGTCGTGATCCCATCACTGAACAAACTGATCTAATTATCAAAAAATTATGCACGTAATCATATCATTTGTGCCGACATTTTTACAAACATCAAGTTGCGAGATAACAATAGGCACACATGAGACCATCTAAAAGAAACATTTATTAGGACCATTAAGTATCTAAACAATCCACTAGGTGGACGAATATGTCCACAAATATCAGTATATGTTCCTAGAACGCAAGGGATTCAATCTTGAAGTATATTCAGCATTCATAGATCTACTTTACGATGAAGGAAAATCCTTTATTTATAGGGGAAATCTAACTTGGTCCCTGTCACGACCCAAATCGGGACCGCGACTGGCACCCACATTTACCCTCCTATGTGAGCGAACCAACCCATCTACACCTTAACATTTCAAGATATATCAACAAAAGAATAATGCGGAAGACTTAAAACAATTCAAAACTATTATTAATATCCCCAAAATCTGGAAGTCATCATCACAAGAACATCTATCTCACATTGCTAAACTAAACTGTCTAAGAAGCTAAACAAAAATACTAGCTATCCATGCCGGAAGTTCAAGGCATCGAGACTTGAAGAAGAAGATCCAGTCCAAGCTAGACGCATTTGCTCACCCTTAATTTCTGATGAAGTGAAGACTGGCTAATCTACTGTTGAGTTGAAGTTTTGACGGAACGTTTGCTGCATTACACAATAACAAGAGAAACATAAAAGTAGGGGTCAGTACAACCACAAGTACTGAGTAGATATCATCGGCCACTCAAAATAGAAGATAATATTATCGAGAAATATTATAATCAACTATAAACTCACATGTAGCAACAAACAAGTATTATAATCGTCAATAAATACCATCAAGTCAATCCATGAGGGCTCAAGCCTCAATACCATACTCATTTGGAATTAAGTTCATTAGATTGAATATATTATCATCTTTCAAGATTCATTATCTTTCTTCCTCTTGTGTCGGTACGTGACACTCCGATCCCCTACCACTATGTGGCGGTATGTGACACTCCGATCCCCTATATGGTTCGGAACGTGACACTCCGATCCCCTATATGTGCCGGAACGTGACACTCCGATCCCCTATATGTGTCGGTACGTGACACTCCGAGCCCCTAATTCTATTGTCGGTTGCGTACACCCGTCCCACTATACTATGTGTCGAAACGTGACACTCCGATCCCCTAATACTATGTGTCGGAACGTGACACTCTGATCCACTAATCTCATTATATCCGTTCATCACGCCTTCTCTATACCAAGGCATCATCAATCCCATTACTTTAATTCATCAAGCCTTCTTTTATACCAAGGCATTATCATTAATAAGTAGATTAAAGTTTCTTTCAAGATTTGGGATTCAATGGTTTTCATCATGCTTGTTTTATCCAAAATCACATAATCATATTCATACAAGCATACAATTAAGCATTAGACAGGTTTACAATACCACCAATACATATCATTCACTATTAAGAGTTCACTACGAGTATCGTAAAATAAACCATAACCTACCTCCACCGAAGACTAGTGATCAAGCAAGAATTCCCAAAGCTTTGTTTTCTCCTCAGCCTCTCGATCGATTCCTCTCTTTCTCTTTGTTCTTTCTGTTTGTTTTATTCAAACTCTCTTTCCTCTACCCTAATTATCATATAATTAAGACCAAAAGAGGACAATAGAACCCACTAATTAACTTAAGGTTACCTCTTTTAACCCCCAAGTAATTAGACTTATTAATATTAACCCTAAATCTTTATAATTAAGGAAAGAATAGTCCAAAACGACCCTTAAAACGTTAGAGAATCCTATCTCTGTCTGGGATCCCTGCGCAACCTGTGACGGGCCGTCGTTCCTGTGACGGTCCGTCACGTGGTCGTCGCAAGCCTCCCAAAATCCAGGTGAACTTTGACGGCCCGTCACACCCCAGTGACGGTCCGTCCTGCACCTCCGTCCTGACGGTCAGAAACTCGTTTCTTGTACCAAATTCCCGAAAGTTGAAGTGTTTTGCAACGGAAACTCACGACGGTTCGTCGTGGATGTGACGGCACTTCCCCTGCAGGTCCGTCACAATTTACAGAGAGTCGATTTTTCAGTATCCAATTTCAGAATTCTAAGTATGCTGAGACGATGCACCCCGACGGGCGGTCCGTGGCCTGTGACGGTCCGTTGTTAGTGCCCGTAGTCTTGGCCGTTTTTCTTTCCAGAAATAAAATCTGCTGCTCAAAACGACTAAACAGGTCGTTACATAGATACCAATTTACCCATCGTTCGTCCCCGAACGATCAAAAGAAGAAAAACAATAGTGCAAAGGAGTACCTGAATCTGTAAACAGATGTGGGTATTTTTCTTGCATATCTCCTCCTCCTTCTCCCAAGTAGCTCTTCAAACCGGTCGATTCTTCCATTGAACTTTGATAGATGAATCTCTTCTCGCCCTCAACTTGCGAACTTCTCTCTATCTAATATAGGCAACTAACTGGTTCCTCTTCATAAGTCAAATTCTCATCAAGCAAAACTGAATCCCAACGATGATGTAGTTTCCATCTCCGTGGTATCTTTCAACATGGATACGTGAAATACCGGATGCACTCCGACAGCCCCTGGGGGCAAGGCTAATTCATAAGCCACCTCCCCTATTCGCTTAAGCACTTCAAATGGTCCAATATACCTTGGACTTAACTTACCTCTTTTACCAAACCGCATCACCCCTTTCATGGGTGAACACTTCAACAAGACTTGTTCACCTCCATGAACTCCAAGTCTCTAACCTTCCGTCTGGCATACTCCTTTTGTCTACTTTGCGCCGCTAGAAGCTTTTCTTGAATGCGCTTCACACCTATCTAACGAATCCTCAAGAGGTCAGTACCCCAAGGTCTAACCTCAATGCATCAAACCCACCCAATGGGAGATCTACACCTCCTCCCATACAATGCTTCAAATGGAGCCATATCAATACTGGAGTGATAACTATTATTGTATGAAAACTCTGCCAAAGGTAAGAAGCTATCCCAATGGGCCACCAAACTCTATCACACATGCACGAAGCATATCCTCCAACAACTTGAATCGTTCGCTCCGACTGACCATCGGTCTGAGGGTGAAATGCAGTGCTAAGGTCCAACCTAGTACCCCAATTCGGCATGCAATGTTTTCCAAAACTTAGAAGTAACTGCGTACTCTATCTGATATGATGGATAATGGAACCCCATGCAATCGAACGATTTCTGAGATGTAGATTTTTGCTAACTTCTCTGCATTGTAAGTCACCTTGACCGGAATGAATGAGCAGACTAGTTAACCTATCAACAATCACCCAAATGGAGTCATACTTACCCATTGTCTTTGGAAGACCAACCACAAGTCCATTGCGATTCTCTCCTCCCACTTCCATTCAGGAATGGGCATTCTCTGAAGCGTTCCTCCGGCCTCTGGTGTTCATACTTTACTTGTTGGCAGTTTGGACATTTAGCAACAACTCAACAATATCTCGCTTCATTCTACTCCACCAGAAGTGTTGCTTTAGGTCACGATACATCTTGGTTGCACCAGGATGTATAGACATATCCGGAACTATGAGCCTCTGTAAGAAGTGGTGATCAAATCATCGATGCGGGTACACATACCCTTCCCTTAATCCTCAAAACACCTTCCTCATCAATTGTTGCTTTTTTAGCCTCTCCTTGCAACACCTTATCTCGAATCCGTTATTAATTTCTCACATCAAAAACTGCTTCCCCTTATCTTGTCAAGGAAGGAAGATCTTGCCTCCACACAAGCTAACAATCCTCCCTTCTCATTTACTTCTAATCTCATGAGGTCATTAGCCAAAATCTGCACTTCTCTAGCCAATGGGGCGTCTAGAAGCTTGCAAATGAGCTAGACTTCCCATGTCTTTCCGGCCTTTCTACTCAAGGCATCTGCCACCACAGTTCGCCTTCCCCGGATGATACAAGATAGTGATATCGTAGTCCTCCAGTAGTTCCATCCATCTCCTTGTCTCAAGTTCAAATCTTTCTTAGTAAATACTACTGTAGACTACGATGATCCGTATAGACTTTCACACTTAACCCCATACAAGTAGTGTCTCCATTGCTTTAGTGCAAATACTACTACCGCGCTAAGTTCCAAGTCATGAGTTGGGTAGTTACGTTTCATGCACTTTTAATTGTCTTAAGCATAGCAATCACGTCTTCTCTTCATTAGCACTGCATCCAAACCCGAATAGGATGCATCACAATAAACATGAAGTTCTTACCCTCTACCGGCAAGGTAAGGATAAGGCGCGGTATTCAACAAAGTCTTGAGTTTCTGAAAGCTTTTCCTCACACTCATCCGACCATACCAATGGAACATTTTTGCTTAGTCAAAGTTCGTCTGTTGGGAAGCAATAGAAGAGAATCCCTTGACAAATCGGCGGTAGTATCTAGCTAACCAACTAAACACACAAACTCCGTATTTCTGACACATTAGTGGGTCTTTTACCCAATTCTTTCCATGTTCTCAATCTTAGAGGGATCCACCATCACTCCTTCCTTAGAAACTACATGCCAAGAGGACACCGCATCTAGCCAAACTCACACTTAGAGAATTGGCATAAAGCCTTTTCTCCCTCACATTTCCAATACAATTCTCAAATGCTCCTCGGTTTTCCTTCTTACTTTTAGAGTATACCAGTATATCATCTATAAATACGATCACAAGAGGTCCAAAATATGGCTTAAAAATCCCATTCATCAAGCTCATGAAAGCAGCGGGGCATTTGTAAGGCCAAAGCCATCACTACAAAATCATAATGCCCATACCAGTCCGGAAGCAGTCTTTGGCACATCCGCTGCCCGTATTTTCAATTGATGATAACCGGATCTCAAGTCGATCTCGAGAAGACAAAGCACCTTGTAGTTGATCGAATAAGTCATCAATGCGAGGAAGAGGATATTTGTTCTTAATAGTTACCTTATTCAACTGCCGTAGCTATGCTTATTCGAAAACTCCCATCCTTCTTCTTCACAAACCAAACACCTGAGCACCCCAAGGAGATGCACTTGTCTTAATGAAGCCTTTACTCAACAATTCTTGAAGTTGAGCTTTAACTCTCTTAACTCCGCGGGAGCCATTCTATAAGGGGGTATAAAATGGGGCGAGTGCCCGGGTTCAAGATCGATTCAAAAGTCAATATCCCTATCTGGTGGCATACCAGGAAGATCTGCAGGGAACACATCCAAAAACTCGCGTACTACCGAAACCGACTCAATCGAAGATACTTGGGTAGTGTCATCCTTGAGATGGGCCAAGAAAGCTAAACACCCTTTACTCACCATTTTCTTAGCACGAAGAAGGGATATGATACGCACCGGATTGGAATGTAGTCACCCTCCCACACTAACGGATCTGTCCCAGGCTTGGCTAACGTTACAGTTTTAGCATTACAATCCAAATCGCAAATTCGGAGCAAAGCCAAGTCATACCCAGAATTACATCAAAGTCACCCATTTTAAAATAACCAAATCTACATACTGTTGCTCCCCACAAAATTCACCAAACAGACCTATATACTTTTTCGACTATCACAGACTACCCACCGGAGTAGAAAACACGAATAGGCATGTCAAGTAATTCACAAGTAAATTTAGACCATTGGCAAATGAGGAAATACATATGAAAACGTGGAGCCAGGGTCAAATAATACAGATGCCATGCATTCACAAACCAAAAGATTACCTGTGATAAACAGCATCAGACGCCTCCGCTTCAGACCTCCCAGGGAAAGCGTAACAATGAGCCCATTATTGTCTGTCCGTTGCCCCTACCATGTTGTGTGGTAGTGGCTCCGTTTGCCCATCACCTCTGCCGTTGTGGTGACCACCATTACCTCGGCCACCACGTCCTCCAGAAAAAGCGGCCTCTACCATGACCACCTCTACCTCTAGCGATTGGGGTCTGTAAACTCTGTTTGGACAATTCCTCCTAATATGTCCAATCTCCCCCATCCATAGCACTCTCTGGGAGTCAGGCATAGGTCTCTCTAGTAGTAGTAAGTGTTGAACCGTTCTGAGGTGGACCCCCAACTACAGTCTGTAGTGAAGACTGAATTGCGAACTGAGTGACCTCAGGCTTCTGTCCTCTAGAGTAAGAACCATTAAACTTACCTCCCCTTCGAAACCTTTTTGATGTCGATGTCGTGGTGAAGTCATCTGGTTTCACTCCTTCCCACCTCTATCAAAGTCTACCACCTTTGGAAGGATGTTGCCGTTGCCGCTATCTGTAAGGCTGAATCCACAACTCTGACCTCAACCCCTTCACGAAACGGCGAACCGTTCCTGTGGACTGAAACAAAGTTGGGTGGCATATCTGGATAGTGCGCGAAATTTAGCCTCATATGCGTTAACTGTCATCCTTCCTTGCCTCTAGACTCAAGAACATCCTTTTTTTATCTCTCAAAGTCCTTGGGATATACTTCTCCATAAACAAGCTAGAGAATGATCCCAAGTCATAGGTGGTGCCTCTGTTGGTTGACACTCAACATGTGACCGCCACCACATTTTGGCGTTCCCTTGAACTGATAGCTCACGAACTCCACGCCAAACCGTCTCTACTATACCCATCTTGTGTAGTAGCTCATGAAAATCAACTAAAAAATCGTAGGCATCCTCTGATTCTGCACCCTTAAAGACTGGAGGTTTCAATTCAAGAACTTACTGAAGAGTCATGCGGATCGTTTGTCATAATAGGCCCAGTCGTCAGACGTGGAAATGTGCCGATCCCAATGATGCATCCATGCGGGGAGCCATAGTAGCCGCATGTCGTATCTCTGAAACCGGAAGGGTTGGTGTGCAGAGAAACCAATGGGGGTGCCTGACCCTGATCAGATAACCCGCTAAGATAAGCCAGTACTTGGTTGATCATCTCTGGGGTAGGTTGGGGTGGCAATTCCTCATGTTG
>JAKWIY010000830.1:0-29452 GCA_027704805.1 Solanum corneliomulleri
ATACAATTCTATTTTGTTCTCCTTTTTGGATTGGGAATAAATCTCTATGAGTAGAAATTTCCTAACCTAGAAAAATATTGAAGGTTTATATGCCGCCCACCCACGTATTGATAAAGTTCGAATGTGAATTTGGAATAATTGGAGAATACTTCATAGCTGCTATCTATCTATAGATAAACTTGAAGACATGCCTAACATGGAAACTCTCTTGAAGGAAGATATATGTACCTTGTGAATTCGCTTGAAGGTATCTGCTCACGCTTCACGAGATAATACTTGAATTAAATATCAGTAGGTTTATCAATTCTAGAATAATTGTATACGTTCTCATAGAAACGATTTGATTATATATTATTCATGTAGCATTAAGATTGTGGCATGCTTATGGTGTGCATATATTTTTTTAACAGTAGGAACATTAGAGTTTCAACTAATTGTCTTCCCTAATGGTTTGTTTTGACATTGTTTGATGACACTAGAAAAATCGTCCTGTTTGGTTGCATTTTCACATACATAATTTTTAAGGACATGTCATCAGAGGCATATAGTACGTACATTCTATAGGTCCAATTAAGACAAAGATTTTCTATATGCAACACAAATAAATCGGTGAAAAACAACTAAAACAATTAAAAGTGCTAAAAGAAAATCCATTGTGAGAACACAATTCCAAATGTACAATGAGATTAGCATCAAGAATCTTAAAGACATAAATGGTACAAATATCTAGTTTATATCATAAATCTATCTATGCATGGTGTCATAATTCCGAGTTTAAACTTCTAGAAAGCAATCATGAGAAAATTATAATAAGAAACTCTGAAAACCCCAATGAACACTCCATTTTTTGTTTTTCAAACAACAAAATGATAACTTTTAGTGTATTTTGTAGTTCAAAGTAACTTAAACGGATACTCAAGTTTTAGAAAAAGAAATATCCAAGCATAATTTGACTTATCTCTTCTAATCTAGTGCCTAAAAATCTTACCTTCTTATTAATATCAAACAATCTATCCAAGCATTATTTCATTTTCTTGAAGTTTATTCTTTTCAACTTTAATTCCTTCACCTGCAACATATTTTTTTTAAAGACAATTCCAAATTTCTTTTGGATATGGGAGAAAAGTAATTCTCTTTAAAATAGTTGTTGAGGCAACAACAAACAAAGTTGCTTTCGTTGTGGACTTCATAGATTTTCTTTTTCTTGTGACTCTTGATTTTCTCTATGGTTGGATTATTTAGTAATTGATTTATTTCACAATCCTCTTCCACAACTTCTTTCCTGTAGATCAAGGGTCTCAAATTAATTTTCCGTTATCACAACTCATAATTGGTAAATTTCATTTCTAAGAACACCATGAGGCATTAATGAAAAACAATTTTGAAATTCACCTCTTCACTCAAAGGTCCTTTCAAAAAAATAGTTCTAGATCCTACCTATCACTTTTTGAAAGAAAATGAATACAGGAAAATAACAGTGGAAAAAATTTGAAGGATAAATTATGTATTTCAATATAGGACTTTATATTATTAATCACTAGCAAAAGAAATGTATTTAAATACTAAAAATCAATCTGAAATAGAAAATCAACTCCTAAATGTTGGGTGTCTAACTTAATTAAATTATTGCAACATGAGTATATGAAGTTATAAATCAAAGATTCAACATATATACTAAGGATTCAAAGGCCTTCAGTCTTGAACCTCAAATGTAAAGCTTTTATGATTCTCCATTTTTGTCTTGAAGACACATTGAGAAAGCTTAAAGAGTGTTCTTATCAGTTTTTTGATGTTTTTGAGTAAATTCGAGATGAGCAGGACATCTTAACTCAGGATATAGTCGAAGAATGTTGTAATCCAATGATTCAGTTGGTGGACTCACCACCTTATATTTGTCTAGACAAGGAATGAATGCAATTGATTTTCTAGGAATCTTTTTGTCAACCACTGCTCTATGAAAACGGATAATTTTGTCTCAACCATTCGATAGGGCCTACAAAAGGACAAACACCAAATATGTTATATTCAAGTTGTAAGTCTAAGAACTCACAATGTGTATCATTGCCAATCATTTCGAAATATCTTATAATTATTTTTAGTAAAAATATATTATTTGTTTTATTAATTATGTTTATATTATTCATAATAAATTTGCTTATTATATAGTACTAGTTTGTAAATTTTCTTAGCATAAATGTGTCGTCTTTGTTACCCACAAAAGCAGTTAAATTTGGACGAATGGAGTATTAATTGTTTTCCACAGAAACCTGAAGTCATGAATTAAGGCATAATACATAAAACATTGAATTCAATAAATAGGATACATAATTTATAAGTTACAATATTTGGATGTATTCATTGTACTTTATTTATTATAAATTTTATTTTATGTAAATTGAATAAATATTATACATAAATTACTAGGATATAATAATCTTGATCTATTAAATTATACATCTACAAATTAATAATATTTTGTAGTCTCACATATATTAGTTCAGTGAGTTTTACTACATTTTTATTTTAAGAATAAAAGTTATTTGTAGCTATATCAGGAAATATATCTAAGGAAAATCAATCGCAAAAATTCTCTAATTATCTTTACCTATACTTATGTTATATTATTTGTAGATATGTTACTAGAAAATTATACCCCAATTTAAGCATTATTAAGACATTTTTAGAAAATTTTTTGGACCCATTTTTGATATTTCAAAGCTTTTTATGGAAAAATTTTCAAACTCTTATTTGAAATTTATGATCAAACATATCTTTAAAAATATTTCTTTTTTCAAAATTTGCTTAGAAATATATGAAAACTCTATGGCCACAAAATTAAGCACTATTAAGTCCTTCTTAGCATACAGTTTGGACCCATTTTTTATACTTGAGAAACTTTTAAGGAAAATTTTTCAAAATCTATGGTCAAATATATTTTTCAAATTAATTGCTTTTTACATATATGATTTAAACAACATGTGTACTTCTAAAAAGATTTTAACCATACTAAAGCTTGAAGGGCAATAAGGTTCAAGTGTGAAATATTCATTTGTTGTTTCATCGGAAGATGATGAAGAAAGGAATTTCTTGGCCCAAAGAACAAATCTGGAGTCACGACAACTCCGGACTTTGTTCCATCAAACTAGAGTGGCATTATTTGGGGGCAATGGAAAGATCCTTGTAAAAGTGAGAGGGTAGAAATCCTCTGCGATAGTTCAATTATGGTTTTCCATCTTGCATTTTCACACGAAGATGTTCATGATATTTAAGATGCACTTCCCCTATTTTCTTCCCATGAGACACTCAAGGCATATAGAACTACCGTAGGAATGGTTGGAGTGTCTTCTCCTAGGAAATCCATAAACATACACCCACTTCCTAAGACGATAATTTTACACCTGAAGCTGTTTGGTTATGGAAGCTATGGAAATACCAAATTGCTTAAACATGTGCAATTTCCTCTTGAACTAGTGATAAGCTCTGAACTAGGAAAATGCAGAGGTTTATACAATTTGGTACTTCCATAGATTCCATAACGAAAACTCTAAAGGTGTAAAATCATCATATTATGAAGTGTGTGTAGGCTGATAGATTTCCTAGGAGTAGCCACTCCAAGCATTCCTATGGTAGTTCTATATCCCTATAATGTCTTAAGGGCAGAAAATAGGTGGAGAGCATCTTAAATTTTGTGAACAACTGCATGTGAAATATCAAGATGGAAAACCAAAAATAGTTGCACTATCACATAGGTTTGTTCCTTCTCACTTATACAAGACTCTTTAACTTCCTCCAATAATGATACTCAAGTTTGAAGGAACGAAGTCTTGAGTCCTTGTAACTGCAGACTTTTTGTTTGAGCCAAGAGATTCCATTTTTCATCGTCTTCCGATGAAACAGCAGACGAATTTTTCCCACTTCAACCCAATTTCTCTTCAAGTTTTCATACTTTCAAAATTTGGATAGACGTTCATATCTTGTTTGAATCAGATTTTCAACACAGGAAATTCTTTCAAAGATATGTTTTTTGAGAAGGGATTTATAGTTCTTAATTTTGTGGGAAAAAAGTTTGAATATATTTTGAAGAAATATTTTTAAAAGGAAATATTTTTAAATATATGTTTGACCATATATTTCATATCAGAATTTGAAATTTTTTCCATAAAAATCTTTGACATATAAAAGTGGGTCCAAAATGTTTGCTAAATATGACTTAATTATGTGTAAAATTGGGGTATAATTTTATCATAGAATGTACATAGACATATCTACACACAATAAAGCATAATCATATGTAGAGATATTCAATGATTTTTTCCGATTGATTTTTTGTTAAATAAATTTCCTTATATAGCTACAAATAACTTTTTTTTTTAAAATAATACTATAGTAAAACACAATAAATAAATATAGGTGAGACTACAAAGCAATATTTATTCGTTGACATTTAATTTAATAGATAAATTAATATTTATTAATTTAAAGAGAATTTTGATATTCAGGAAATGTTATTTTTATTACATAAAAAATGTTGCATACTAATAATTTATGAATAATATTTATTGAATTTACATAAAACTAATAATTTATGATGTATAAAGTACAATGAATACATCCAAACATTGTACCTTATTAAATAATGTGTCCTATTTATTGAATCCAATGTTGTATGTATTATGCGTCAATTAAAGTAAGGACATCAGGTTTTTGTGGACAACGAATTGTATTCCATTCTTCCATATTTTAATGCTTTTGTGGTTAACATAGGCGACACATTTATGGTAAGCATATTTACAAACTAGTATGGTATAATAAGCTAATGTATTATGTATTACATAAAAATAATATAATCATAATCAATTAAACAAATAATAATTTTTTGGTTAAAAACATTATAAAATATTTTCACATTACATGCAATGCTCTACATCATAACGTCTTAGATTTAAAAATTGATATAACATATTTGGTGTTTCTCGTTTTGCAGGCCCTATCAAATGGTAGATACAAACCCTAAACCCTAAACCCTAAACCCTATACCCTACACCTAAACCCTAAACCCTAAAGCCTAAAGTGAGTAGAGTTAGCCAGACAAAGGAAATATACAAAGGAATCTAGGGCCAAAAGGCGAATTCTAATCTACCCTAATGTGACTCCATGGGCTTGAGGTTTTCTTAATGCTATACATGCCTTTGGGGCAGCTCATGAGATAGACAAAATTATTGTAGCTAATATTGCTACAGAAGCCAAGACATATAAAAAGGATGATAACGCTTCAAGGGCCTTTGTCGAGTTCCAAGGGAATACTTCTGGAACTAATGCCTCGACCTGAGTAGATAGTACAGTGAAAGGAGCTTTTTTCATCACCCTTTTTGTCTTATCTTTCATCAATTCTAGATACTGTCGTTATTTATATTTTAGGAAAAATACTTTTCTTGTGGTGGGGTGAGGCTCACCTTGTTTAATTGTTACAGTATTTGTGTTTTGTGTATACAATTGGGTTGTGTATTTTAATTGCGTATTTGAAATTCTTTCCGATTTTTCATGTAACATATCGCAAATCATAATAACCAATAATAAGCTAAGAAACTAAAAATAATCACTTTTGGAATGAATAGAAAAAATCTAGAATAATTCCTATGTTAAGAAAGTGAGTGTTTATCATTTTCAAATAGCCATAACTTCTAGCTCACGATCAGTTAGTCTGAGTTATTTATATGGTTGGAAATGTAATACACACAAACTTACTTATCAAATAAGAAGTAAAACGGTCGTGTCAAGTAAATAACGCAACTAGTGAGGTTGGAATCGTTCCCATGAGGAAAATAGTCTAGACTTAACTTCAACTTGTTATTACTGTTGTTTGGTCAATGACTTCCTTGGAATGTAAAAACAATGAAGGGGGGTTTCTATTTCTAAATGAGTGAAAATAAATAACGAACTTGAAAGAGACACTTAACAGCTTTGACAGTTGGATTTTAATCAATTAATCAAAGTAACTAGGGTTTACGTGTTCCCCACAGGTTCATAACTAGATAATTCTAACTATAACAATTCTTTCCTAGTATCTTCCATGCAAAGTGATAAGTTATGTATTTCTAAATCCTTCGTCCGGCATCCAGAAAATCTCACTCCGCACCTTGGTCCGGCTACGTGTGTTGCTATCCTAACCCTTATCCTTACCTCATATTAAGCATCGTATTCAATATTTGACTAAGTTATTACCTCGTACCAATCAATAGTGGCCTACTAGATAGTATACACTAAATCTATGTTAATAATTCTTTTCCTATTATCTACTTCCTTGGTCCGACAAGTAGAATTAAGACGAGTTCTAACGTTGGCCATCCGTTAAAAACACTTCTACGCGAAAAAAATTATTAATACATGCAAGAAACTAATCTAGAATTTTTATTTTAGTTAGGGTTTATCTCATTATTTGCCTATGGTTCCCACAACCCTAGTTATGGGGTTTAGTTACTCATAGCCATAAACACAATATCCAAAAATAATAGATAAGAATTCATGTACTTAGTTCAACGAGAAAGATTAAAATCCAAAGTTTGCTTGATTAATATCCAAAAATCACTTGCAAGAATCTCAAAATCCAATACTAACACAAAGTCTAAAAATCTGATGTCTAATCTCATAGAGTCTAACCTAAAAAACGAGGTTTTTCGAACTATTTATAAGAAAAACAAAAACTTAATTAAACAAGGATTCTAATTACTGGAAAACTGCCAAAACGCGGCTGGGTGGACGGACCTCGCGACGGATCATCGTGGTCACGACTGACCGTCATGGACTCCGTCGTCCCATACTTGTGCAATTTCTTCTACTACTCTCTTCATTCCCCTCGACGGCAAGTATGACGGACCGTCATAGGAACAACGGTCCGTCGAGGGTCTTCGTTCCAAAACACTTCAACTCTTGGAATATGGGTACTGGGATCACTTCTCTGAACTTCACGACGAACCTGCAAGACGGACCGTCATAGCCACGACGGACAGTCACAAGCTTCGTAATCCCACACTTAGTCAGACTTCCCCATCTTCCTTCAGCAGCTGCACTACGCTGCCACCTACGGACCATCACAAGCACGACAGACCGTCATAAGCTCCGTAAGTGGTCTCTTCTGCATTTCTTCGCTCAAAATCTCCGCATTTAGCTTTGGACAGATTTCCTGCAAAACAAAGAGAAACTTATATAAAAATTAGCACAAAAAGGCTTTTGGACACACTAAACTTAAGGAAAAAGTATTAATAATACCGTGAAACCACGGTATATCAAAATGCCTTAGAGATATCTTTCCAACTCAACGGAGTTTGGCGGATTTTTTATATTGTATGAGGGAGATTTGCCTATCGGACGTTGGGCTGTGAGGTTGAGGAAGGTCTCCATCCTTATTTTTGCAAGGGTAAAATTGTCATTCACCCAAATATGTTCTAATTTGTTGTACAAGTTTATTAGGGTTAAAACTAAGTCTTCAATCAGTTTAAAAAATATTATTCATCCATAGGGCTTAGGAGAAAAACAGAAGAGAAGAAGGAGAAGGGGAAAGACAAAAAATTCATCAAGAACACCAAGATCGTCGAGTGGAATTTGTCGGGGGTGTTCCCTTCCATGGAATGTGATATCTTTATATGATGGGTTAGTCACCCATAGCTCAATTTGCTTAATTCAGCGAGTTTTGAATAGATTGAATGATGATCATTAAAGTTCTTGAAGAACATTTGTTGAATTCTTGTAGGTCAAATTGTAGTATGTTTTAATTTATGTAGTTCGTGTTTACGGGTTTTTTTACAAGTCATATCGATTGGGTATTGAGTTTATTAGTGTTTCCAAGTGATTGGTGAATGATCCATGGGAATTTAGAAGGTTCAGAGCTTAAAATTTAGAATAAAAGACAAGATCCTGTCTGACAGGCCCTGGGGCGCCGCGCCTTCCAAAGACCCTCAGGAAAAGCTCTGTCCGAATGATATCATTTCATGACGTGCCACCCAGAGCCTCTCAGGACAACCTCTGTTGTCATGTTCTGGAGCCCCGTACCTCTCAGAGAAGCAGGGTTGCCTCGAGACCCCATTTTATCCCCATGTTTTGTATTAGTTCCCAAATGATGTACCTAAACTTCCTAGTTGATTCCAACACTCTAAGGTACATCTAAACACCATCATCATCCATAAACATGAGATCATCAATCTGTAATCCATAATTCAATTCAAGGGAAGTTAAGGTCAAGTCAAGAAATTAAGAAGTCAAGTCTAAAGTTATGAAGTAAGTTAAAATAAAGCTTCTTAAAGTTTCCAAGAGTCTTATTTATGCATTTTAATTTCGTTTTAACACTAAAGTTCGAGTTAGAGAAAGAGTAAAAAGTGATTTTTTCCTTCAGAGCTTTTAAAGCTAAGTGTTGAGCAAATTATCTCAACCTAAAGAAAGGAAGGCATTTTAAAAGCATGAGCTAAAGTATAATTTGGGAGTATTATTGAGCACTGATGTGGGGATAAGAGTTCATATTAACATGAGTCCTCATGTAAAGCATGTACCAATCATGGGTATTAACGAGCCATATTTTTTAGATGATCACGTAACTTAAGCTAGTGGATCCACTAAGTTAAGGAGTCATATGAGACGACAAAAAGTATAGGACAGTTCTGGCAGCGTGGGCAATACACTGTATCACGACTTAGGCTCATATTGGTTGTTGTCGGTTAGAGAGTCTCCCACAGAAACTATATTACTTTCAATCAAAGTAAAGTTGAGTTTTTTATTGCATTATCTTTAATGAACTAAGTTTGTTTACACTATTTTACAAGTTATAATATATATATATATATATATTATATAATTATATATATATATATAATATATATATATTTATATGGTAATATTCTTTACTGCTTTATATTTAGTTAGTATTTAAGGAGTTAAATAGAGCCGAGGTAAGTTCTTCTTAAAATCCTCTCAAGCCTTAAGTTATTATTTGAATTTCAACTCGCATAATCGTACAATCAATAAATGGATACCAGTTGGCCTGCATCACCTTATAATGCAAACACAGGTAACCAAGATAAGCATCTAGCACATCATTGATCCAATTTGAGCACTCAGAGTTAGTGGTTAGCCTCCTTGCATTCCGTACGATCGCTTTATATGCTTTCATTCATTTTTATTTATTATAATGTTGTGGGGCCTGTCCCAACAATCATCGTAGTATTATTGAGGCTTCATAGACATATAGTAAGTAAGATAGTCAGATTTAAGTCTCTCGTTATCTTGCATTCACATATTCAATTTTGCGACATAAGTGTCATTTTCGCCAAGACATTAATCTATGTTTTTTATCATAAAGATTACTTGTTTTACTATTGATTTAAGTCATCCTCTTTGTTATGTAAGTCTTGTCAAGGGGTTCGCTCTAGGCCAACAATGGTCATTGGGTGGTAGCCATGTTCAGGGTGTAGGCTCGGGGCTTGACAGTTTGAGCTTATGTCTCCTTTATGTTTTTTATTGCAAATGATTTTGACATTTCCGAAAAATTTTAATTTTTCAAAAAATTTATTCCACCTGTTGTGTTAAAAGTGGCTACTCTCGTAGAAAGTTATGTCTCAGTTTTCATCAATACCTATGACTTGAATAGTTCTCTTAATCCAACAAACATTAATGTGCGGCTACAATGAGATGAAATGAAATTAAATAGTCAATATGTGAATCTTTGCATGTCATTGTTATTAGCCAGCCATGTATAAAGTTGATTTCTCATGTGATGATCATTGCACACTAGTGAAAGTGTGTAGTCTTGTTTGGCTTTAGTATCTATGTCTTGTGTGATGAGCTTACTTTTAACCATGCATGAATAAACCTATAATTTTACAACTTAGTTTGATTGATTTATAAATGTGTCCTTTTTAAAATGATCTTAGGCAATTTGAAAGACTGTGAGCCAAAATTGACATATACCTCCTTTGTGACCTACCTCTGAGAGTGTGAAACACTTTTGGACACCCTTGAGCCTTATCCTTCTTTGGAAGAAAACTTGATTAATCCTATACCTTTATTCAACCACCACCTATAATTCTCATGACATGTTATTATTCGTAAATTTGTTCAACTCCGACTAATTAGAATTAAATTCTAATTACACTACATTTTCTCCAAACCGCTCCCTTCGGACACGACCCCATTCCTTGGTTGAATAACTAATTATCGATAATTGTAGACATTCATACCGTAGGTTAGTGTCGTTTGTCAGGATAAATATAAATTTTTCTAACATAGAAAAAGGTTGAAGGTTTCTATTCATACTAGTCCACCCTAGAATTGATAGAGTTCGAATGTGAATTTGGAATCATCATAGAAGACTATATAGTTGTTATCTATATTGTGGACTCACTTTAATATATATGTAAGATGGAAACTCATTGGAATGAAGATCTGTCTACCTTATGGATTCGCTTGAAGGTATCTGCTCATGCTTGAAGATATATTTCTTGAATTAAATTTCAGCAAGCTAATGTGTTATGATATGGCATGATTTTATATGTTCTAGAATAAATGATATAATTATTTTTTTTCATGTAAGCATTAATATTATGGCATGCTTACACTGTGCAGATTATTTTGTGACACTAGTAATATTAGATCTTCTACTAATTTGGCTTCATTGAATGTTTGTTTTGGCATTTCTATGACACTAGCTAAATCTTCTTGTTTGGTTGCACTTTAAGATAAATAATTTTTAACGACATTTATCAGAGGCATATAGTGCCTATGTTCTATAGGTACTACTAAGCCCATTTTTTTTAACATTAAACAAAATAAATTGCGTGAAATTTTTTTTAATAAAATTCTTAAAAGAATATCTAATTGTAAACACATTATTACAAATATACAATGAAATTAGAATTAAGAATCTTAAAAGACTTAAAGGGTTAAAATATATAGTTTAAATCTTAAATCTTAAATCTATGTAAACATGATGTCATAATACCGAATTTAAATTTCATAAAAAAAATCATGAACAAATTATAATAAGAATCTTCTAAAGCCCCATAGAACACTCCATTTTTTTAAGACAACAAATGATTACTTTCAGTATAATTTGTAGGGTAAAATAACCTTGACGGATACTAGAGTTTTAGAAAAAATTATTATTCTAGTATAATACTCCACTGAATTGGCCTAAAATGTAAGGGAATTTTTTGGAATAAGATAGAATTATACATCGTAATAAGATATTACACCCTTTTAATGATTTACATGCACGTGTTTATCTAAAGATATATGGTTTCAAACATAGAAACGCATATAGGTATATTCACATAGAAAACACACAAGTATGAAATCATATATTTATACAAGAGGAAACCTTTGACCCGCCTATGTTGCGACACAAACCATAATTCTCTTTTGATTTAATTATTTACATAATTAGCATTACCCATTCATGAGAAGTTGTGTAATTTATGAAAATTCACTACTTTAATGAAGAGTTGAGGCTTGTATGAAGAGTTGCGACTTTTATAAAAGGTTGTGACTTTTATTTAATGTTATGACTTTGTTGAAAAGTTTCAAATTTAATGAAGAGTTGTGACTTTTATGAAAAATTGTGACTTTTATGAAAGGTTGTAACCTCTTTGAAGAATTGCAAGTTTTCCAAATAGTTGTAACGTTTCCAATAAGACACAATAAATATTTGGTCAAACTACCCTTGTTTTCTATAAATAGAGGGATTTCCTCTCTTTTAAAAAACAACAAAACTTCTGAACGTCTTCTTCTTCTTCACAATTAGACATTTGCGCACTTTTCTCCTTTTATTGACTCACTGACACCATTTCTTATGTTATAGATTGTGTATGTATTTTTATACTCAATAATTTTTCTTGTGTTATTAAGCACAAATGAATAAGATGCAATAATTTTCATCTTCTTTTACGTTATTCGTGTCTGTTACTACGTAATGTTGTATGTAAGATAATATAATGTTTTATCTTTAATGGATAATAGGTTTTTAAGTATTATTTTATAAAATCCATGAAATAAATTTCTGTGCAAAGCGCGAAATAATTTTACTAGTTAAGATAATAAATTTGAAACTTATATTACATCATAAATAAAACATAATAAAATTTTTGTATGTATGTTAGTATGTTTTATGCTATTAGTACATATACAATTATGCTTTATTAATAGTACAAGGATGACCAAAGTATCCTGTGGGCATATCATAGGAATTGGGCAATATAGATCAATAATTATGAACTAAATAATGTAGTTACAATAAAAAAAAGGATTCAAACTTAACATTATATATCAATTTAAATTAAATATGTTGTATATCATCCATTAAAAACATAACACATAAGTACTTAGTTATTTTTACCTTCAAAAAAGTAAGAAAAACATGTAATTTACTTAATTGAAAAACTAAAAGACTATTGTTCTAAGATTTAAAATGATTTCTAATTTTTATGTTTTCCACAAAAGTCAAGGAATGCACGAATACTCAATGTAAAATAGGAAATAACAATCATTTTCCACTTGCAGATGGGCCAAGTGTTCAAGATCTTGTTCCACTCTATGGGGCAAACATTATGGTATATAAGGCCAATATAATTTCTTGCAAGCTCTTCCTTATCAAAATTGACCCCCTAATTCACAAAAAAAAAACTCTAAGTTAGCTATGAACTTCATAAATAATCATAGTGAACATATTATCTATAAAAATATGTTACTAGCTTTTCTTATATTTATGTCTTTCCACAAGAACATGGACACATGTTATTTCTTTTGTTTATTAAAGTCGTTATCACATGTAATTTAGTATAATACACGAGTAAGGTTGAGTCTCAATACAGGGCCGGCTCTACGTGTTCAAAAATATGGCCTTTGCCTTTGGGGTCCTCAAATTCTTGATTAGAATAAATTATGTGTTAAAATTTTTATAGAAAAATTAATTATTTATGATAAAAAGTACAAATTTTTTTAAAGGAAATTATTTTTTCCATATTAACATCTTTTTGAATTTGTAAAAAATAAAAATTAATAGTTAAAAGTGTTGACCAAAGCGAATTACAAATTCCTTTTTATTTCTTTTAAATATCAGTTTCAAAAAATACTCGAAGCATATTAAAATGAGGTATTCATCAACTTTTTTAGTCAAAATTGATGGTTCTAAATCTTATCTTTATTTAATATTTATACACTGTTACTTATATCATTATGATAACAATACATATAATAATTGTCTCGCTTAAAGGATTTTTTTTAAGGTTGAGTTGATAAAATCTTATCTGAAACTAGTAACTGATAAAACAGTGTTAAGTGCTAATATTTTTCATCTAACTAGTATATTTTTTTAAAAAAATTATATAAGTATATGAAGTATATTCATATTTTAGACCGCGAATTAAAATTTTGTTTTAGACCCCAATTTCTTTGAGCCGCCCCTAAGTCTAAACATTTTTGCAATAACGCATTCCACTTAAGGATATCTTTTATATAACTTTCAAAGAATGGTTTTCTGGAAATTTTTCTAACCCAACTTTTCAATGAATTGAAAATTTAGTTGATTGTATTATAAATTTTTGATCTACTATTCCATAAATTAGTTCCACAAATGGGATCATCAGCATAATGTACATCATCTCTCTTGAAAATTTTATCTGTAGAACCATCCAAATCTTTCTCTCTTATGTTCCTCATCTTGAAGAATCTTCAGCATTTGCACTATGCTATGACATAATGCAATCTAGATGTTGTCCGAGTCGCTCTCTCTTCTCACCTCTACCTTTTCCATTAGTCCCTTTACTAGCTCTGCTTCTACTAAAGTCTTTTCCCATGGAATTGGAAAACTTTGCCTTCTATTCCTCAATACGAATGTTATTACATGTCTCTTCTATAATATCAAGAGGGGAGGCTATTTCTTAGGATTTTGGCATTCACTACATTTCTTCTAATTAAGGGAGTCGGTAATATCATATCCAATGAATGAGTTTCTAGATTTTTTATAAAGTCAAATTATTTAATGAATAAACAACTGGTTGATTGTGATTGCATTTATCTCTTACCTTTTTCTGATTTAGTGCCTTGAAATCTTACCTTATTATCAATACCAAGCAATCTATCCAAGCATTCCTTGATTTCTTGGGGTGTTTTTATTCTTTCCAACATGAATTCTTCACTTCCAAAATATTCTTTCTAAAATTAATTTCAAATATCTTTCGGTGATGGGAGCAATATAATTCTCTGTAGAAAATATTTTTTGAGACAACAACAAACAGAGTTGCCTTCGTTGTGGACTTCATGATATTCTTTTCCTTGTGACTCTTGATTTGTGTTATGGTGAGATTATTTTGTGATACATTAATTTAATAATCCTATTCAATGTCTTTCTTCCTAACGATCATGGGCCACCAAGTAATTTTCCGTTCTCACCAATAGTAAATGGTAATTTTAATAACTAAAAACAGCATGAATAATTTATGAAGAGCTATTTGTGAAATCCATCTCTTCTCTAAAAGGTCCATTCTGAAAAATGGTTCTAGATCCCACCCTTCAGTTTTTGAAAGTAAATAAATATACGAACATAACAATGAAAGGATAGTTGAAGGATAAATTATGCATTTCATAACACAACATTATATTATTGACCATGAAAATACATGTATTCACATACCAAAAATAAAAACTAAAATAGAAATTAACTACTACATACAAGGTGTCTAACATAATAGAACAATAGCAACACGAGTTTTTGTAATTATAAATCAAAGATTCAATATATACAAAAAAAATAATACAAGTCCTTCAATCTTGAACCTCACTATTATATCTCTTATGCTTCTACATTATTTTGTTGAAGCAACATTAAGAAAGCTTGAAGAGTGTTTGTATCACCTGTGGGATGCTTTTGCGTAAACTCAAGGATAGTCTGAGATGTGAAATCAGGATATAGTCGAGGGTTTTTGTTGTCCACCAATTAATTTGGTGGACTCACCACCTTATCTTTGTCTGGACAAAGAAAGAAAACAAGTGTTTTTCTAGGAGTCTTGTTGTGAACATCTTCTATATGCAAGGAACTTTTGTATCTTCCATTTGATGATGCCTGCAAGATGACAAACAATAAATATATTACATTTAAGTTGTATGTCTAAGATTCCGTGATGTATATCATTCAGCGTCATGTGGAAATATTATATAATGTTTTTCACCAAAAAATGTATTATTTGGTAATTGATTTTGGTTACATTATTTGTATGTAATACATATACCTAATACATTAGCTTATTATACAGTTTTAGTTTGTAAATTTTCTTACCATAAATTGTTGCCTGTATTAAAGATAAAAGCATGAAAATTTAAACCAAAGGAGTACCATTCTTTTTAAACAAAAGCATGAAGTCCGCTAACAGAATCTTGATGGAGAATTGTTTCATGATAGTTGATCATAATCAAAACCTATTTCTATGAGAAGATCTTGTTTATGGAACTACACATAATTGAGTCTCATAATGAATTCATTATCTTCGAAAAACACTTTCAAGTGGCTCCTCGGTACACCTAGGCTCATCCTTAATGTTTATATGATCCTAAGTGAATGTGTGCTCATGGAATTGCAATAATCGTGATACATTCATCTGTATATATATTATATATATATATATATATATATATATATAATATATATATAATATAATGGTACAAGAATATTATAAAATTTAGTGGTCTTAAACATGTAATGCCAAAAAAGGAAATTTTTTTTTTACTAAACATGCCAAAAAGAAAAGTACGAGAAAAAAATAAAAAAGATAAGAACTAAGAAAGTCGATTGTCCTAACCAGAAATTAAAATATCCACCAAATGTCCTTTGGAAATTCTCCCGAACTATGTGAGATGAGATTTCTTTAGTAGAGTATCGTAAAGATAGCGTCTCTTTCCAAGGAAGTGTTGAAGAAAACCTTCCAGTCAAGCTTCTGGCATAACCAAAATGATAACAAATTTTGTTTTGAGCTTTTTTATTTTAATAGAAAGGCATGCAAAAGAACATGTCCGTATAATGATAAGCATTAAAGGTGAGATTAGCATCAACTGATGTCAATTTGTTTTAGAAAAAAAAATGAATTACTGATTCTAATAAATTTTGCAGAAACACGAAGTAACAAAAATTTACTGAATTAGTAAGAATGAAGAATAGAAATTTTATTAACAAAAATTAATATATGTAAAACACGTACCAGAATCTTGAAAAAATTTAACAAGAAAAGGATCAAATCCGCTGAACTCACTGCGTCTCCTTAAGGAAATTATTCCCCTTTGGTATCCGAGGTTTGATTTGGAATATTACCTCCCAAGGTAAAATAATCTCAATCACAGGAGTATAGAATCCAAAAACTCTGGTTTCAGCGAACCACTAACCAATAACATAATAGACAATGTAATTGTTGTGCAGAAGAAGAATAAGAGATCAAGAAAAATTCGTAAGGAAAGATTATAAAGATTGAATGGTATTTATAGGCAAGAGGAACATATTCTAAAAGGTTGCAACGCTTTCAGAATCCACACGACCATTAATAAAAGTTTGCAACCTTTCAAATGGTACTGTTGTTTCTTAAAGATACAACCTTTCAGAATACTCATTTCCAAAACGGCAGAAAATTTAAATAAAATGAATTATTTTATATTAAACGGGTCATGTGCAGATTCGAGTTTAGTGGTTTTAATCAACTAAAATGTTAGAACGTTTTGTAAATTCTAACTAAATAACTGAAAAATTTTGTTATCAATTAATTAACTAAAAACATTTTGTCCATTTAATTAATCCATTAATTAATAGTAATAAACTTTTTCCAAAAAATAATCTCTCGATCCATCATTTTTCAAAGCAGAAGCCGAGCCAAGCCGAGCGAGCGATGACGATGACGATGACAATGCAATTGGAGTCCCTCTTTTCAACCCTTTTAACAATTATTATGAGTGTTTGTATATTTAAAAATCACTCCTATTTTTGATTCCACCACTGATGAGATACAAATGTCTTTTTTATTAAAACATAAGAGGATTTTTCAGGTTCCCAACTATTTATGTTCTCAATTTTCAAAGTTCCTCTCTTTCCCTCTATTTTCCATCAGCTCTTACTACATATCAAACAATCCCCCATATTGATAGGGAATTGTTATAACATAGGAGTTCCCAAAAAAGTGTGTACTTTAAAGCAAGATTAATGCATCTGGATAAGTAGGTTTCCCCTTGGACTTTCCGTAGTGAACATATGTTGGATATATTTGGTCAATCGGTAGAATGCCATTGTTTTGGTGCTAGATTGAATCCATAAAGTGACTTCACAAGTCTAGATACTTTCTTTGCTCTACCACAAACTATAAACTCTTCCTGTTGTGTCATGTAAATTTTTTCCTCCAACTCTCCATTTAAGATGATTGTCTTTGCATCCATTTGGTAGACTTTAAGATCTTTCATTGTTGATAGTGCTATTAAAATCCTAATTGATGTTATCCTTTTTATTGGAGAGTATGTGTCAAATTAGTCTAAACCTTCCTTTTGTCTATATCCTTTGACTACTAGTCTAGCCTTATATTTGGCAAAAGTGTCATCAGGTTTCATTTTCCTTTTAAAGATCCACTATGATCCTAAAGGTTAACTTTTTGGAGGATGATCAACCAATTTCCAAGTGTGATAATTTAAAATTTATTTGATATCACTCTGTAACGACCTGTTTAGTCGTTTTGAGCAGCAGACTTTATTTCTGGAAAACTGGCTGAAACGACGGACCCCACGACGGACCGTCATGGTCACGACGGACCGTCGCAGGGTCTCGTTTCAAAACACTTAGAAATTCTGAAATTGGGTACTGAAAATCAACTCTCTGAACTTCGTGACGGACTTGCAGGACGGACCGTCACAGGCGTGACGGACCGTCACAGACCCTTGGTGGAAATTTGGGTCTCTGAACCTTGCGACGACCTGCAGGACGGACCGTCGCAGGCACGACGGCCCGTCACAGGTTGCGTAATCCAGTCTGGGTCGAATTTCTTTACACGTTTTTAAGGGACGTTTTGGACTATTCCTACTTTAATTATAAAGTTAGAGGGTTAAGGTTAATAAGTCTAATTACTTGGGGGTTAAAAGAGGTAACCTTAAGTTAATTAGTGGGTTATTATTGCCATCTTTTACACTTAATTATATGTTAATTAGGGTAAAAGAAAGAGGGTTTTAATAAAGTAAAAAGAAAGAACAAAGAGAGAGAGAGAGAATCGAACGAGGGAGAAGAAGAAATGCAGCTTGGGAAATTGCTTGCTTGATCAATTCTTCGGTGGAGGTAGGTTATGGTTTTCATACTATTCGTAGTAAACTCTTAATAGGGAATGATATGTGTTAGTAGTATTGTAAACCCTTCTATATGCTTAATTGTATGCTTGCATGAATATGATTATGAAATTGTGAATAAATAAGCATGATGAAGCTATTGAATCCCAAATCTTGAAAAGAAACCCTAATCAACTTTGTTAAGGATGATGCCTTGGTATAAAAGAAGGCTTGATAAACGAAAGTGGTGAGATTAGGGGATCGGGTGCCACGTTCCGGTAACAGGATAGAGATAGAGGATCGGGTGCCACGTTCCGGTACCAGGATAGAATGAGGATCGGAGTGTCAGGTTCCGACACCAGGATAGTATATATATCGGGTGCCACGTTCCGGTACCAGGATAGAATGAGGATCGGAGTGTCACGTTCCGACACCAGATAGTATATGGATCGGGTGCCACGTTCCGGTACCAGGATAGAATGAGGATCGGAGTGCCACGTTCCGGCACCAGGATAGTATATGGAGCGGAGTGTCACGTACCGACACGAGGGGAATAAATATAATGAAACTTGAAAGATGCTAATATACTCAATTTAATGAATCTAAATCCCAAATGAGTATTGTATTGAGGCTTGAGTCCTCATGTGTGAACTTGACGGTAATTGTTAATGACATAGTACTTGTTGTTGCTACATGTTGTGTATCATAGTTTATTTTATGATATTGCTTAATATATATTGTTTTCTATTTCGAGTTGGCCGATGATATCTACTCAGTACCTATGTTTTGTACTGACCCCTACTTTTATGTTTTCTTCTTTGTTATTTGTGGAGTGCAGCAAACGTGCCGTCGTCTTCGACTCAACAGTAATTCGAGCCAGTCTTTACTACATCGGAAATTCAGGGTGAGCTAATGCTTCTAGCTTGGACTGGATCTTCTTCTTCAAGTCTTAATGCCTTGAACATCCGGCATGGACTATCTTCTTATGTATCTTTAGCTTCTTAGACAGTTTTAGTTAGTAATTTGATCATAGATGTTCTTGTGATGATGACTTCCAGATTTTGGAGAATAAAAGTTATTGAATTGGTTTTTATTAATGAGTTAAGTCTTCCGCATTACTTTCTGTTGATATTATATTGAAATGTTAAGTTTTAGATTGGTTGGTTCGCTCACATAGGAGGGTAAGTGTGGGTGCAAGTCGCGGCTCGGTTTTGGGTCGTGACAAACTTGGTATCAGAGAATTAGGTTCGTTGGTCTCATCACACAAGAACGAGTCTAGTAGAGTCTTAAGGAACGGTAGGGGGACGCCTTTACTTTTCATTGGGAGGCTATAAGACTTTAGGAAAATTCCATTCTTTCTTTCTTTCTTTCGTGCTACTACTTGAATCCAATTGGTATCTAGGTGATACAAATTGGTATCTGACCATCTTCACTCTATTTCGCAGATGGTTAGAACTAGAGCAACGACTGCACCAACACCAACACCGGCAAGACAAGAAACGTCTGAGCCAGCCACCGGGGCTGTGGTTCGAGGAAGTGCAGTGGCAAGAGGCCGTGGTAGAGGTCGTGGGAGGACGTCCTCTAGAGGAAGAGGACGAGCACCTAGTCCATCTGATGCTAGGGCAGTGACTCCTCCACCGACTTAGGAGGTAGTAAGAGAGGGTGAGGAAGGGGAAAATGAACAAGAGCAAAATGAGGAAATGCCACCCCAACCTACCCCAGAGATGATTAATCAGGTTCTGGCTTATCTTAGCGGGTTGTCTGATCAGGGTTAGGCACCTCCAGTGTTTTCTGCACCAACACCTCCGGTTTCAGAGGTACAACATGCAACCACTATGGCTCCTCGTATAGATGCCTCATTGGACATAGGCACGTTTCCACGTTTGACTACTGGGCCTATAATGACAAATGATCAGCATGAACTTTTCAGTAAGTTCTTGAAATTGAAACCTCCAGTCTTCAAGGGTGCGGAATCTGAGGATGCCTACGATTTCTGGTTGACTGTCATGAGCTACTACACAAAAGGTATAGTAGAACGGTTTGGTGTTGAGTCGTGAGTTATCAGTTTCAAGGGAACGCCAAAATGTGGTGGCGGTCACATGTTGAGTGTCAACCAACAGAGGCACCACCTATGACTTGGTCCTCATTCTCTAGCTTGTTTATGGAGAAGTATATCCCCCGGACTTTGAGGGATAGGAAAAGGAATGAGTTCTTGAGCCTAGAGCAAGGTAGGATGTCGGTCAATGCATAGGAGGCTAAGTTTCGTGCATTATCTAGGTATGCCACTCAACTTTGTTTCAGTCAACAAGAGCGGATTCGCAGGTTTGTGAAGGGGTTGAGGTCAGAGTTGCGGATTTTGGCCATACAGGTAGCGGCTACGGCAAAATCCTTCCAAGAAGTGGTAGATTTTGTGGTAGAGGTAGAAGGAGTGAAGCCCGATGACTTCACCTCGACAGCGACATCAAAAAGGTTTCGAAAGGGAGGTGAGTTTAATGGTTCCTATTCTAGAGGACAGGGTTCCGGAGGTTACTCAGTCCGACCAATTCAGTCTTCACAACAGACTGTAGTTGGGGGTCCACCTCAGACCAGTCAACACTTCTCTGAGAGACCTATGCATGAACCCTGAGAGTGCTATGGATGTGGGGAGATTGGACATATTAAGAGATATTGTCCAAAACAGAGTTATCGACCCCCAATAGCTAGAGGTAGAGGTGGTTATGGAGGAGGCCGTCATTCTGGAGGACGCGGTGGTCAAGGTAATGGTGGTCACCAAAACGACCGGGGTGATGGGCAAACTGGAGCCACTACATCACAACATGGTAGGGGACACGGACAGACAAACGATAGGGCCCATTGTTACGCTTTCCCTGGGCGGTCTGAAGCGGAGGCATCGGATGCTGTCATCATAGGTAATCTTTTGGTTTGTGATTGCATGGCTTCTGTATTGTTTGATCCCGGATCCACATTTTCTTATGTATCTTACTCATTTGCTTATGATCTAAATTTGCATTATGAATTACTTGACATGCCTATTCGTGTTTCTACTCTGGTGGGAGAGTCTGTGGTAGTTGAGAAGGTATATGGGTGTTGTTTGGTGAATTTTGTGGGGAGCACACTTATGTAGATTTGGTTATCTTAGAAATGGTTGACTTTGATGTAATTTTGGGTATGACTTGGCTTTCTCCGATTTTGCGATCTTGGATTGTAATGCTAAGACTGTAACGTTAGCCAAACCTGGGACAGATCCGTTAGTGTGGGAGGGCGACTACACTTCCAATCCGGTGCGTATCATCTCCTTTCTTCGTGCTACGAAAATGGTAAGTAAAGGGTGTTTAGCTTTCTTGGCACATCTCAAGGATGACACTTCCCAAGTACCTTCGATTGAGTCGGTTTCGGTAGTCCGTGAGCTTTTAGATGTGTTCCCTGCAGATCTTCCTGGTATGCCACCGGATAGGGATATTGACTTCTATATTGATCTTGAACCGGGTACTCGCCCCATTTCTATACCCCCATATAGAATGGCTCCCGCGGAGTTAAGAGAGTTAAAGGCACAACTTCAAGAGTTGTTGAGCAAAGGCTTCATTAGACCAAGTGCGTCTCCTTGGGGTGCTCCGGTTTTGTTTTGTGAAGAAGAAGGATGGGAGTTTTTGAATGTGCATAGACTACGGCAGTTGAACAAGGTAACTATTAAGAACAAGTATCCTCTTCCTCGCATTGATGACTTGTTCGATCAGTTACAAGGTGCTTGTGTCTTCTCTAAGATTGATTTGAGATCCGGTTATCATCAATTGAAAATACAGGCAATGGATGTGCCAAAGACTGCCTTTCGAACCAGGTATGGGCATTATGAATTTGTAGTGATGTCTTTTGGTCTTACGAATGCCCCTGCTGCGTTCATGAGCTTGATGAACGGGATTTTTAAGCCATATCTGGATCTCTTTGTGATCGTGTTTATTGATGATATACTGATATACTCTAAAAGTAAGAAGGAACATGAGGAGCATTTGAGAATTGTATTGGAAAGGTTGAGGGAGAAAAAGCTTTATGCCAAGTTCTCTAAGTGTGAGTTTTGGCTAGATGCAGTGTCCTTCTTGGGGCACGTGGTTTCTAAGTATGGAGTGATGGTGGATCCTTCTAAGATTGAGACAGTGAAGAATTGGGTAAGACCTACTAATGTGTCAGAAATAAGGAGCTTTGTTGGGTTAGCTAGCTACTACCGCCGATTTGTCAAGGGATTCTCTTCTATTGCTTCCCAACTGACGAACTTGACTAAGCAAAATGTTCCATTTGTATGGTCGGATGAGTGTGAAGAAAGCTTTCAGAAGCTCCAGACTCTGTTGACTACTGTACCAATTATCACCTTGCCAGTGGAAGGTAAGAATTTCATTGTCTATTGTGATGCATCCTATTCGGGTTTGGGTGCAGTGCTAATGCAAGAGAAGAATGTGATTGCTTATGATTCAAGACAATTAAAAGTGCATGAACGTTACTATCCAACTCATGACTTGGAATTAGCCGCGGTAGTATTTGCATTAAAGCAATGGAGACACTATTTATATGGGGTTAAGTGCGAGGTCTATACGGATCATCGTAGCCTACAGTATGTCTTTACTCAGAAAGATTTGAACTTGAGACAGAGGAAATGGATGGAACTACTGAAGGACTACGACATCACTATTTTGTATCATCCGGGGAAGGCGAATATTGTAGCGGATGCTTTAAGTAGAAAGGCGGGAAGCATGGGAAGTCTAGCTCACTTGCAAGCTTCTAGATGCCCATTGGCTAGAGAAGTTCAGATTTTGGCTAATGACCTTATCAGGTTAGAAGTAAATGAGAAGGGAGGATTGTTAGCTTGTGTGGAGGCAAGATCTTCCTTCCTTGACAAGATCAAGTGAAAACAGTTTAATGATGAAAAATTGATCCGAATCCGAGATAAAGTGTCGCAAGGAGAGGCTAAAGAAGCAACAATCGATGAGGAAGGTGTGTTGAGGATTAAGGGAAGGGTATGTGTACCCCACGTCGATGATTTGATCAACACTATTCTGACAGAGGCTCATAGTTCAAGGTATTCGATACATCCGGGTGCAACCAAGATGTACCGAGACCTAAAGCAACACTTTTGGTGGAGTAGAATGAAGCGTGATATTGTGGATTTTATTGCCAAATGTCCAAACTGTCAACAAGTAAAAGATGAACACCAAAGGCCCGGAGGAACACTTCAGAGAATGCCCATTCCCGAATGGAAGTGGGAGAGAATTGCAATGGATTTTGTGGTTGGTCTTCCAAGGACAATGGGTAAATATGACTCGATTTGGGTAATTGTTGATAGGTTAACTAAGTCTGCTCATTTCATTCCGGTCAAGGTAACTTACAATGCAGAGAAGTTAGTAAAAATATATATCTCGGAGGTGGTTCGGTTGCATGGAGTCCCACTCTCCATTATATCAGATAGAGGTACGCAGTTTACTTCTATGTTTTGGAAAACATTGCATGCTGAATTGGGTACTAGGTTGGACCTTAGTACTGCATTTCACCCTCAGACCGATGGTCAGTCTGAGCTACGATTAAAGTGTTGGAGGATATGCTTCGTGCATACGTGATAGAATTTGGTGGTCATTGGGATAACTTCTTACCCTTAGCGTAGTTTTCATACAATAATAGTTATCACTCAAGCATTGATATGGCCCCATTTGAAGCATTGTATGGTAGGAGATGTAGGTCTCCCATTGGGTGATTTGATGCATTTGAGGTCAGACCTTGGGGTACTGACCTTTTGAGGGATTCGATAAAGAAAGTGAAATCTATTCAAGAAAAGCTTCTAGCGGCGCAAAGTAGGCAAAAATAATATGCAGATTGAAAAGGTTAGAGACTTAAAGTTCATGGAGGGTGAACAAGTCTTGTTGAAAGTTTCGCCAATGAAAGGGGTGATGCGGTTTGGAAAAAGAGGTAAGCTAAGTCCGAGGTACATTTGGCCATTTGAAGTACATACGCGAGTAGCGGAGGTGGCTTATGAGCTAGCCTTGCCCCCAGGGCTGTCCGGAGTACATCCGGTATTCCATGTGTCTATGTTGAAAAGATACCATGGGGATGGAAACTACATTATCCGTTGGGATTCAGTTTTGCTTGATGAAAATTTGTCTTATGAGGAGGAGCCTGTTGCTATTTTAGATAGAGAAGTTCGCAAGTTGAGGTCAAGGGAGATTGCATCCATCAAGGTGCAATGGAAGAATCGACCGGTTGAAGAAGCCACTTGGCAGAAGGAGGCAGATATGCAAGAAAGATAACCACATCTGTTTAAAGATTCAGGTACTCCTTCTCGCCCTTGTTTTTCTTCTTGTGATCGTTCGACGACGAAAGATGGGTAAATTGGTATCTATTGTAACGACCTGTTTAGTCGTTTTGAGCAGCAGATTTTATTTCTGGAAAACTGGCTGAAACGACGGACCCCACGATGGACCGTCATGGTCACGACGGACCGTCGCAGGGTCTCGTTTCAAAACACTTTGAAATTCTGAAATTGGGTACTGAAAATCGACTCTCTGAACTTCTTGACGGACTTGCAGGACGGACCGTCACAGGCGTGACGGACCGTCACACACCCTTGGTGGAAATTTGGGTCTCTGAACCTTGCGACGACCTGCAGGACGGATTGTCGCAGGCACGACGGCCCGTCACAGGTTGCGTAATCCCAGTCTGGGTCTGATTTCTTTACACGTTTTAAGGGACGTTTTGGACTATTCCTACTTTAATTATAAAGTTAGAGGGTTAAGGTTAATAAGTCTAATTACTTGGGGGTTAAAAGAGGTAACCTTAAGTTAATTAGTGGGTTATTATTGCCATGTTTTACACTTAATTATATGTTAATTTGAGTAAAATAATGAGGGTTTGAATAAAGGAAATAGAAAGAACAAAGAGAGAGAGAGAGAATCGAACGAGGGAAAAGAAGAAACGCAGCTTGGGAAATTGCTTACTTGATCAATTCTTCGTTGGAGGTAGGTTATGGTTTTCATACTATTCGTAGTAAACTCTTACTAGCGAATGATATGTGTTAGTAGTATTGTAAACCCTTCTATATGCTTAATTGTATGCTTGCATGAATATGATTATGAAATTGTGAATAAATAAGCATGATGAAGCTATTGAATCCCAAATCTTGAAAAGAAACCCTAATCTACTTTGTTAATGATGATGCCTTGGAATAAAAGAAGGCTTGATGAACGAAAGTGGTGAGATTAGGGGATCGGGTGCCACGTTCCGGTACCAGGAAAGAGATAGAGGATCGGGTGCCACGTTCCGGTACTAGGATAGAATGAGGATCGGAGTGTCACGTTCCGACACCAGGATAGTATATGGATCGGGTGCCACGTTCCGGTACCAGGATAGAATGAGGATCAGAGTGTCATGTTCCGACACCAGGATAGTATATGGATCGGGTGCCACGTTCCGGTACCAGGATAGAATGAGGATCGGAGTGCCACGTTCCAGCACCAGGATAGTATATGGAGTGGAGTGTCACGTACCGACACGAGGGGAATAAATATAATGAATCTTGAAAGATGCTAATATACTCAATTTAATGAATCTAAATCCCAAATGAGTATGGTATTGAGGCTTGAGTCTCATGTGTGAACTTGACGGTAATTGTTAATGACATAGTACTTGTTGTTGCTTACATGTTGAGTATCATAGTTGATTTTATGATATTGCTTAATATATATTGTTTTCTATTTCGAGTTGGCCGATGATATCTACTCAGTACCCGTGTTTTGTACTGACCCCTACTTTTATGTTTTCTTCTTTGTTATTTGTGGAGTGCAGCAAACGTACCGTCGTCTTCGACTCAATAGTAATTCGAGCCAGTCTTTACTACATCGGAAATTCAGGGTGAGCTAATGCTTCTAGCTTGGACTGGATCTTCTTCTTCAAGTCTTGATGCCTTGAACTTCCGGCATGGACTACCTTCTTATGTATCTTTAGCTTCTTAGACAGTTTTAGTTAGTAATTTGATCATAGATGTTCTTGTGATGATGACTTCCAGATTTTGCGGAATAAAAGTTATTGAATTGGTTTTTATTAATGAGTTAAGTCTTCCGCATTACTTTCTGTTGATATTATATTGAAATGTTAAGGTTTAGATTGGTTGGTTCGCTCACATAGGAGGGTAAGTGTGGGTGCTAGTCGCGGCTCGGTTTTGGGTCGTGACAAACTATTGACTGCCTTTTTTTTTTAAATAAGTTGACTCAGACAAAGATATAGATGCTTTAAATGTTTTAGGTTCATTTTCAAGAAATAGTGCCACAAAATCTGGTCTGAAAGAAGCAGGTTTCAGTTGGCGAGTACTACACCTAAGATCCTCACTAGTTAGTGTTTTTTATGTTGATTCTTCCAGTGGTTTTTTAGGTCTTTCACTTGTCAAATCACATTCAGTTATATACATATAAATGTTTCCAAAAAACTTAGTATTATTTGACTAAATTATCGTATTAACATGAATCCCAAAATAATCAAATTTGTGAACCAAAAATCTGCAGGTCTTACTGTTCATAGCATATCTAATAAATACACAGTCTACTATTTTGGGTCCAATAGTGACCCTCTTCGGTAAACGAACCTCTACCTTGTCTAAACAACCCTACACTTTGAAATGTTTCAAGTTGGGTTTCCTTCCTTTCCACAACTCGTATGGAATTGATTGTTTTTTTTGATGGGGTACCCTATTTAGTATCTTATTAGTCTTAAGGATGGCTCCCCCAAAGGTTTCATGGTGAACAAGAATTGATCACCAAGGTATTCATCATTTACTTTGATTTTCTAGTCTTTCGTTCCGCCAAACCATTTGAGTGTTGTGTATAACGTGCAGTAGTTTGAAGAATAACAAAATATTTCAAACATAGTTCTACAAAAGGAGATTCATATTCTAAACCCCTATTACTTTGACTCATTTTTATCTTTACATTCAATTGGGTCTCCAGTTCATTTTTGTATTTCTTAAATGCATCAATTGCTTCGTCCTTACTATTAAGAAAATATACATAAAAAACTAGAGTGTAGTTGTCAATAAAAGTTATAAAATGCTATTTTACACCACGAGATAATGTCGACTTCATATGGCATATATTTTTATGAATAAAGACTATAGTTTTCGAATTTCATACAATAGACTTATAAGGATGTTTAAAAACTTACTTTCCACATATATTTTTTATTTGGTTTTTATCACATTTCAAATTAGGAAATACTTCTAGAGTAACCAATTCTAGCAAGGCTTCGTAATTTACATGTCCCGAATGGACAAGCCATAAATTATTGACTCAAATAAGTTAACAGAAAAATAACTCTTATTAACACTATTAATAACCATTACACTGAGTATGAAAAGATCCTCATTGAGGTAGCCTTTTCCCATGGACATTTAAATGTTACTTATTACAAATTTATCACTAACAAAGACACACTTAAACCCCTTTTAAATGAGTAGTGCAGTAGAAACTAAATGCTTCCTAATAGTTGGGACATGCATAACACTGTTCAAAGTCAACACCATGTCAGATGTCATTATCAACATTACTTTTCCAGTTCCTGCAATCATTGTTGTTGTTGTGTTTCCCATGAACAAATCTTCATCGTACTTATCAGAAGTGTACTTTGAAAAAGTTTCTTTCGCATAGCAAATGTGTCGAGTGGAACCTTAGTCGAGAAATCATTCCTTAGAATTTCTAACTAAGTTACACTCCTACATCATTGCACACAAGTAATCTCCATCTTCCATTTTTTCCACGATGTTTGCTTGAATTTTATCTTGCCTTGTGTTTTTCCTTTCTTGTAGCATAAAAATCAGAAGGACCTATGATCAGCCTTGCCACAGTTGTAACAGTTTTCCTTTGAATTTCTTCTTGGCCTGTTTTTGGCTTTCTGCCTCTTTGTATTTCTTCTCCTTTGTCTTGATAGGAGCTTCTTCAAGAAAATTAACTCAACGATTGGTGAGCTCTTACGAGACTTCTTTTCGGCATTTTGTTATGTTCCTCAACAATAAGCCGAATCAGAAGATCTTCAAGATTAATTTCTTTATGCTTGTGCTTTTGATTATTCTTGAATTCATTCCACGAATGATACAACTTATTAATCATTATAGCCACCTGAAAAACTTAATTTACTACCATATCTTCAACAATCGGATAATGGAGAATAAGTTTATGTTCTCTCCATTTGTGTTCCTACAATTTTACTTTCTACCATTTTATAGTATAAAAACATTGAGACCACAAACTGTTTCAAGCATGCATCTTTTGTCATATATTTCTTTTCAAGTGCATCCCACATATCTTTTGAAGTTTTTATTGCACTATAGACATTATATAAGTAATCCTCTAAATCACACTTAAAATGTAGCCTTACATAGGAAATCTGTATGTTTCAATGCTTCAATAATCATGATTTTTTCTCTATTTGGCGTATCAGTAGTAGGCACTCGAGTTTCTTCACTCGTAAATTTGTACAGACCAAAAGTGGTAAGCCAGAAAAATATCCATTGTTGCCATCCTTTGAAATTCATATCATTGAATTTAACCGGTTTCTCTACTTGTGGTACAACAGTTTTGGTTGGTGCAACAACAGCCACTATAACATCATTGTTTGTCATTTCCGATAGTGAAAAGTCGATACACTATTCGTATGTAATAAATTATAATTGCAGAATTCAAATAGTATAAAATCACGAATATTTTTGTCTCTAGTAGAAACACAGATTAATAATAATGAATAATTTCCATAAGATTGTTGCCAATCTGTGTTAGAAAAACAAAAATTACTGATTATAATAAATTTTGTAGAAACACGAAGTAACCAAAATTTACTAAATAAGTAAGAAGGAAGAAAACAAAATTTGATTCAAAAAAACTAAAACGTGTAAAACACGTACAAAAATCAGGAAATATTTCAATTAGAAAAATGATCAAGTCCATGAACTCATAGTGTCCCTTTAAGGAAATTATTTCCTCTAGTATCCGACGAGGTTTTATTTAGAATATGACCTCCAAGGGTAAAATAATATCAAACACCAAAGTATTGACACCAAAAACTCTATTTTCAGCGAACCACTCAACAAAGTAAAATACACGCAGTAATTGTTGTGTATTGA
>JAKWIY010000831.1:0-29360 GCA_027704805.1 Solanum corneliomulleri
TACCCCTTTTTAGCCTACGTGGCACTAATTTGAAAAAAAAGTCAACCATCGTTGGGCCCACCAGATAGTGCCACGTAGGTCAAAAAGGGGTAAAAAAATATTAATAAAATAAGTTCACGGGGGTAATAGGACCTTAGTATAGTATAAGTGTGTCTCTGAGATTTCGGGCATAGGTTGAGGGGATACTTGGGCATTATCCCATTAAAGTAATTCAAATGAAGATTTTTCACCATTTCAGACCTTCTTCTAGAGTTTGGTTTCGAGCCACCGATGTGTGAAATGATTTGTTGCTTTCGATTTTCAGCATTTTTTTTTACACAGTTTCTTAGAAAAAATACCTAAAAGTTAAAATGTGCAAACAAATTTCATATAATTGCACATACCAATTGAAGAACTTTAATAATTACCATTGTTTTTTCTTTAAGGCTGTAATCAACATAAGAAATCCATTCATCCATTGATATTCCTGTTGGAACTTCATCCATTAATTCAGCTCTGCTCTTAAGTGGGTCATAAATTTTATCAAATCTTTTTAGCCTGTTTGCGCCCCACTTATTACACATAGAATTATAAACATATTGTCTTCCATTTGACTCACTAGTCCTAAGAAAAAATAGTGCTTCAAAAACAAAGAAATTATTAGCTTATCTAATATATAAAAATTATTCAAAAAAGGAATTAGCTGAAAAGATCCTAACAGATATTACGCTGAAAAGGTCCATCAATGTTCAAATATCAATAAACAAAACGCCCAAGAGTCTAAAGCAAATCTAACAAATTAAGTTAGCAACTACAAATTACAAACTAAGGCATAGACACTATGAACACATATTCAGGCATTTTACCAAACATGTATTAGTTTAAAAAGAGGGTTATGTTTAAATACTGTTATAAATTGATCAAAGTAACGGTTGAAACATGTCGTTGGTAAATCTAACCATTTTTCAAAATGAATTGGAAACATGGAACAGTCAGTTGCTAAAATTCAACAAAAGCGTGCAAGAATGCCTTGTCCTTCACCAATTGGAGAATCCATGTCATCCAAATCAACCACGATACGTTTTCCATTAGACAAATTGAAGATGCCCCTTTTCTTCACTTTCAGTTTTCTAATAGCTCCTTGTAAATCTGGAAAAAGGAAAAGGTTATTTAGAAGAGTCTTGCAAAAAAACAATTGTCAGCCCCCTCCAACAATGAAATAAGAAAGAAGAAGAAGCAAAGATACAAGAAATCAAAAAATGCCTATTGCGTTCACCGTCCAATTTAGCATAGATTCACGTCCGCTAGGCTTTTTAGATGATTTTTGTTGTGACGCGATCTGAAATGATGGAATGAGCTGCATTGTGGTCTGAATTGATGTAGTTGGATGTAGTGTAGTCTGAACTAAAGGTGTATCATCAAAATGCAAAGGTCATGCTTCAGTTGATGAAGATTATGCTACACCTTGTGGAGTATATGCTTAGCAAAATGAGTTATGTAAGTTCTTGTAACGCTTGAATTTCTGCATATCTAGGAGCAATAAAAGTAAGATAAATTGCACACAATAACTAGTTAGCACCTGAATGGTTATTACAAAATTTCTATCGCTATGCAAGCACAAAAATTAAAGCTGCCACCTGCAATTACCTACATATTTCAAGAATATCAAAAATAAACATCTCAACTTTGTCTATTTTAGCATAAAGGGTATATCAGCAAGAGTGAGTATAAGAAGTTCTAAACTAGCCTCTAAAAAATATAATCACCTATCATATCATATATATATTATTTATTATAAGAGGGAACAAAAAAAATAAAAAGTTGAATTACAATTTTATCCCTACTATAAATTAAAATGTTATAAAAGCATTTAATTATTTAATTTAAATGTTAAATTGCATCATTTTCAATAAAAATGTGGATGACTTTTGCATTTCCTTAGATTAATTATTAATTAAAATATCTAATTTAATAGTGGGTATATATATATATATATATATATAGGACACACATATATAGACACACACACTATAATACAATATAAATAATCTATATATATATATATATTATATTTATATTTATATAATATATCTATCTATACATTATTATAAGCGGGAAGTTTCAAAGATGAAAAGTTGGATTACCGTTTTACCCCTAGACTAAATTAAACATCTAACTAATTAAATAATATTATTTTAATTATTTTTTTTGTTTAAGTTATTTATTAGGAAGAGAACGTGAAAGAACAAGAGTCAACTAGGATTTCTTATATTAAATATAAATTTCATGGGATGTTAGAAATCTACTCTTTTTTTAACGATAATAATTGTAAAGATTCAACGTGCAAGGCACTTTCTTAGAACTAGTCTAATAAATACAAATAAATAGAACAAATAGAATCCATTTATGTCTAATACATTTTTTTAGCCGATGGTGTATATCCTCCATTAAAAAGACAAACAGAAGAAGGCTGCGAAAACAGAGTCCTACAGAAAACTTTTTACCAGCCCTCTCTAACAGTGAAAAAAGAAATAAAGAAGAAGAAGCAGAAGAAAAAAGGGGACGAACAAAGAAGCAAGAAAGAAGATATTACCTACTGCATCTGTTGTGATCTGAACTGATGGATTCAGCAGTTTTGTAACCTGAACAGAAGGTGTAGGTCGCGGTGTTGGTTGAAGATATGATGTCAGCTGTTGTTGACGAAGATTCTGATTCAGTTTTTGATGTGTATTACCAAAATGGGAAGATTCTGATTCATTTGTTGATGAAAATTGTGCTACACCTTGTGAAGTAGATATTGAGTGAACTGAGTTTCATAAGTTCCCATAATACTTAGTCTTCGGCATATCTACAAGCAATAGAAGTAGATGAAACATACCTAGCTAGATAATTAACAGAGACATCCAAGGTCCAAATCTTCACCATGTTGAAATAAAATCAGAAGAAAAAAGTTAAACAGAAGGAACAATTTAATGTTACATATATCAATGAAAATTGCAATTGAATTACAATTAAGAACTAATGAATTAAATGAAAAACTACTACTGATTTGATATTGAACTAAGGAACTTAATTCCTATTCGGACATATGCTCCTCTATTGCAATTGGAACATTTTCACAATCAACATCAAAAAACTGCTCAAATTTTTGTTTTTCAAACGACTCGTTTTCATACATTTCTCCTTTATCTAAATCTCCCATGTCAAACATATCTCTTGGCTTTAAATGTACAGCCACACTCCATCCTTCTTCAGTTTCATCATCAACGTAATAGACTATATCGCTTGAGATGCTTCCAAATAAGGATCATAATCCTCACGATCACCAGTGTGAATCAATCTAGACAAATTGACACAGTTAAAATTCCAAGCATCTCTCTTGAATGCTCTATCTCGAGCAGTGTCAGCCCATTGACATTTGAAGAGCAGAACCTTAAATCGACCAAAGTAATTAAGTTCAACAATATCTTCTACCTTACCATAATATGGTAAGACTGCTTGTCTTGCATTTCTATCAATATTAGATACAATACATGAGGTGTTAGAAGTTAGAAAAACTCCATTGTTTTGAGTTTTCAATCCTTGTTCTCTAGACAAAGTCCGGAATTAAATCCATTAATGTTATAAGTAGTGAACATTCTGCATCTATCATTGACCCGTGCTAAGAACTCCATATCAGTAGAGATCTGTTGCTATATCTGGATTCATAATCTAGATAAGAAAAAGAATATTTAGTCAAATGTTCAAAATTAAAGAAGAAACTTAACTAGGCATGGATAAATATTTTAAAACTTAATTCACTCACTCGCTTTGGAAACCATTCAGAAAATTCCTTGTTAACTCTCTTCTCTACTTCTGTTATAGAAGGTTTTCGAACTCTTGAACTCCTCCTTGTGTGATTCCTAAGTTCACTATAAACAAGTTGACTGTATCAACTTTTAATCAATTCACTCTAATTCATGTTTCAAAATAAATCAATTTATTTCTTACTCAATAAACGGCTTCACTGCTGTACAATTAAGTAACACATATCGATGAACTTGAGTCTTCTCAAGTTGAGTCAAGGAGAAATTTGACCCTCCAACAGATTTACCTCGTGAGGGAACATTGATGATACTTCAGAAGCTTCACTATGATTTGCTTCATCATTTACATGTTTAGGTCTATTAACTCTGGACCCCATATCCTCAAAATAAAGAGTTCGTACTTCTTGAACTATATGACCTTCGGCTATGGAACCTTCTGATTGTTATCTATTCCCTACAAGGGACTTGAAATGGCCTAACACTCTATAGTCAAACCAAGAAGGTATAAGAATAAGCATTATATTGAAACAAAAGAATTTTCTATAAGATATTTTACCTTTCAACAAAATACATCCAACGATAATGTACTAGACCACCCTTTATTAACTCATCCACTAAATGGACAGTCAAATGAGCCATTATAGTAAAAAATGATGTAGGGAACCACATTTCTAGGTGGCAAAGTGTGAGTACAATTCGATCTTGCATCTTTTCTAGGTCCGAGAGGCTCAAGGTTTTTGAAAAAAGTTTTCTAAAAAAGGAAGAAAGCTCTACCAAGACTTCAACAACCTGATTTTGAAGAACATTTTGAATTGCTATGGGCAACAATTGTTGCATAATAATGTAACAATCGTGAGTCTTTAATCCAAAATCCTTTTATTCTCCAAATCAATATGGTGAGAAATATTACTTGAGTAACCATCCGGCACAGAGACCTTTTTAAAGTTTTGAGGAAGGCAAGTCTCTTATAACTGGAATGGCAAATGCCACAAGCCCAACAATTCTCATTCTCATCAGGCAAATATTGCGCCTTATACCCATATCATGTAGATCTTTTTGAGTATTAACATGATCCTTTGATTTGTATTTATCATTTAGAAAAGAGTATATAACATTGTCGAACACATTCTTCTCAATATGCAGAACGTCTAAATTATGACGTAACAAGTTGAACTCCCAATATGGAAGATTGAAGAATATGCTCTCTTATTTCCATTGTTGGGTTACATTTTCCCTTTCTTTCTTTTTCTTTTTAAGATCAACTCTACCGTTCTGCCAAATGTAACATCAATTCCTTTACTTCTTGCAAAATATCTAATCCAGATAAATTTCTTGGTGGGCTCCTCTCTTCAACATTTCCAAAAAACGATGTCTCATTAATCTAAATTTATGATTTTTTTCTCAGAAATCGACGATGACCAATAAAGCACCACTTTTTACTATGATGAAGCCAACAAGGTTCTGTATCAAAATTTAAAGAAGGACATGCATAACCAGTATGTGTTCAAACCACATAAAATATCAAGTCCGGGAAAGTGACTGCTTGTCCAAATTAGAGCAACCAGCATTCAAAACATTTCATGGTGAATCAAAAGTTCCCAAACCTTCACACCATAACTCATTCAACTCTTTAACAAGAGGTTGTAGGTATACATCTATATTATTCCCCACCGTACGTTGACCTAGAATGATCATTGATAGAATCAAATTTGGTTGCTTCGTACACATCCAAGGTGGAAGGTTATATGGAATCAAAACAATTGACCAAATACTGTAAGTAGTACTCATCTTTCCAAAAGGATTGAAACCATTGCTCGCTAGGCCTAAACGAACATTTCGTGGATCAATAGAAAATTCAGGAAAAGTAGTATCGAACTTCTAGCATGCCTCACCATCTCTAGGATGCCTCATAATTACATCTCTATTACTATCCTTTGCATGCAATCTCATATGCTCTACAATTCTGAAACACATGAACAATCTTTGCAACCTTTGTTTTAGTGTGAAGTAACGCAAAATTTTTGTAGGTATCTTCTTTTGTTCTTTTTTTTTAGCATGCTGGTTACTGATGCTCTTCTTGTTAAGCTTCCAACTGGAAAGGTGACAATGCTTGCATGTTTCCTCATTAATATCATCTCCCCAATACAACATGTAGTTATTTGGACGCACATCTATCTTGATATAATCAAGAGAAAGCTTTTTGATGGTTTTCTTTGCCTCATAAAAGGAATTAGAAATCCTAGCAAATTCAAATGCATCCCGCAATAGATCTAACAACATAGTCATTCACTTATCACTTAATCCAGGTGAACACTTTATGTGATATAACTTCAAAAAAAATTCTAATTTCGAGTACTTGGACCCTTCAGATAATACTTCACTTCCATCTCTAAGCAGCTTAAAAAAATCCTTGTTGTATGAAGAAGGCGTACGATATAACATTTCTTCTTCCCCAACTACATGTGACGGACCAACATTAATGTCTTCAGGTCTAATTGAATCCTGAAATGCTTCATTAATCAATAGTTCTATGGGATTTTTAAGAGGCAATGTATCTACAATAATATATGTGTTTCTGAAATCTTTCAATACTTCTGTTTCTCCATGCATAATCCAGGTGACATAATTTTGAGGAAATGGCTTGTTGATCAAATGATCGTAAACTATATTTCTAGTCTGCCACTTATCAAACTATATAGAATATATATATATATATATATATATATATTATTACCTAATATATATATATTATATATAATATATATGGCTTACATTTTGTTTTAAGATTAGAGTTGGAATGTCTTACTCCTCCTCGAGATATTGCATGTAATATGTCGGGTCTATGCTTCAAACATGTTTCTCCTTGCGTCACCACCAAATAAAATGTTCAATTATTTCATTCCCTACTGATTAGACTTCTTTAGTTTTTGGGAAACTATGCACTTGGAGCATCTATAAGTGAGCTCCTAGAAATATAAAACATTGGACCATTAGAGTATGCTGATATACAATTTGAACTTAAAGCACAAACAGCAAGGAGGTTCTCTTAGATATGAATCGTCAAAAATTGTATTATGCATTTTCTTTGATTCTTGAGTCACAATTTTGGCTTAACACTTTTTGTATGTCAAATGATAATTTGTATCAATGCAGGAGAAAAACCATGTCTGATGGTTCTAAGAATCGACCTAACAATGTTGAACCCTAGCAAAGAACAAGGTTAACATTTTAACATTTCGTCATTTTTTTTTCAATTTTTATATTTTGTTCTTTTACTTAGATTTTGTAGTTGTTTTTTTTTAAAGAAATTTTTCATGCAACGTAAGGTTGTACAATAGAGATCAATGGTAATCTGAAGTAGGTTTATCTCTATTGAATGAATTTTATGATTATTATTATCTTCATTTCTGATATTGTAGCTAAACTTACTTAAATACATATCTTGCATTTTGATATTTCAAAACTAGAAAGGGAACTTGGTTAATCTCGAGTTCTATTTTTATTTGATCCACCAATCTTGCTTTATGTTAGACTACTACATGTTGTTGCGATAAATTATGAGGATCTTTTTGTAGATCAGCTACACGACATCAATTAAGTTCAAATGTTGCAAATTATTATGGTACTGAAATTTTGTGAACATGCATATATTATGGTTGCTTAAAAGATACTATACGTTTCAAACCCATCAATTTGAATAGTTAATCTTTTTTTATGTCATTATTTATTCACGATTTGAAACAAAGTTTCAGTGGCAGCTTAACTAGGTCATTATTAATGCTTATTCATATTGTGCAGTTTGAATGAGACGCAACAGTTAAAATAAAGTTGAAGTAGTATTCTGACAGCAATCTATTTTATTTGTTTATGTAACGACCTGTTTAGTCGTTATGAGCAGTAGAGTTTATTCTGGTAATAACTGTCAGGGTCGACGGATCCCACGACGGACCGTCATGGGCACGACGGACCGTCGAGGGGGTCTCGTTCCAAAACACTTAGAATTCTAAAATTTGGGTACTGAGATCGACTCTCTGAACTTCGTGACGGAATGGCAGGACTAACCGTCGTGGGCACGACGGACCGTCACAAATCTTTCCACATAATTAACTCTCTGAACTTTGTGACGGACCTGCAGGACGGACTGTCACAGCCATAACGGACCGTCATAGGTTGCGTAACCCTGACTGGGTCGGATTTCTATTAAAAGTTTTAAGGTGCGTTTTGGACCATTCATGCTTATAATTATAAAGTTAGTGGGTTAATGTTAATAATTCAATTACTTGGGGGTTAAAGGAGATAACCTTGAAATAAGTAGTGGGTTATTTTATCATCTTTTATACTTAATTATATGCTAATTAGGGTAAAAGAAGAAGGGTTGAATAAGAAAAATAGAAAGAATAGGAGAGGAGAAGGAACGAACGAACGAGAGAGGGAGAAGAAGAACGCAGCTTTGGAAAGTAGATTGCTTGATCGCGAATTCTTCGGTAGAGGTAGGTTATGGTTTATACCATCTCATAGTAAACTCTTAATAGCGAATGATATGTGTTGGGTAGTATTATAAAGTCTTCTATATGCTTAATTGTGTGCTTGTATGATGTGATTATGTAATTGTAATGGGTTGGGAAGGTGAGGCTTGAATCTTAAATCTTAAATTTACGTTGTTAATGATGATGCCTTGGTATAAAAGAAGGCTTGATGAACTAAAGTAATGAGATTAGAGGATTGGGTGTCACGTTCCGACACCAGGATAGTATATGGATCGGAGTGTCACGTTCCGACACCAGGATAGTATATGGATCGAAGTGTCACGTTCCGACACCAGGATAGTAGAGGATCGGAGTGTCACGTTCCGACACCAGGATAGTAGTAGTGGAGCGAAGTGTCACGTAATGACACAAGAGGAATAAAGATAATGAATCTTGAAATATGCTAATATACTCAATCTAAAGAACTAATTCTCAAATGATTATGGTGTGGAGGCTTGAGTTCTCATAGATGTGATTAGTGTTGTTGCAAATGATTCTTATGTGTGTTGCTATCACCTGTTAAGTATTTGGTTGGTTTTATGTTATTATCTGACATATACTGTTTTCTATTTTGAGTTGGCCGATGATACCTACTAAGTACTTGTGTTTGTACTGACCCCTACTTGTATTTGTTTTTCTTTGTTAATTGTGGAGTGCTGCAAACGTGCCATCGTCTTCAACTCAACCGCAACTCTAGCCAGTCTTCATCACACCAGATTTCAGGGTGAGCTAATGCTTCTAGCATGGACTGGATCTTCTTCTTCATGTCTTGATGCCTTGAAGTTCTGGCATAGACTAGCTGTTATTTATTTTTAGTTTCTTAGATACTCTTAGTTTTAGTAATTTGAGGATAGATGTTCTTGTGGTGATGACTTCCAGGTTTTGGGGATAATAATAAGTGTTTGAGTTTTTAGAAGTTATTCATCTATTTTCATTAATGAGTTTTAAGTCTTCCGCATTATATTCTGCTTATTATGGTTGAAATGTTGGGGTTTAGATTGGTTGGTTCGCTCACATAGTAGGATAAGTGTGGGTGCCACTTGCGGCTCGCTTTGGGTCGTGACAAACTTGGTATCAGAGCATTAGGTTCGTTGGTCTCATCACACAAGAACGAGTCTAGTAGAGTCTTAAGGAACGATAGGGGGACGCCTTTACTTTTCTTTGAGAGGCTATAAGACTTTAGGAAAATTCCATTCTTTCTTTCTTTCTTTCGTGCTATTACTTGGATCCAATTGGTATCTAGGTGATACAAATTGGTATCTGACCATCTTCACTCTATTTCGCATAGAGCAACGACTGCGCCAACACCAACACCGGCAAGACAAGATGCGTCTGAGCCAGCCACTGGGGTTGTAGCTCGGAGAGGAGCAGTGGCAAGAGGTCGTGGTAGAGGTCGCGGGAGGACGTCCTCTAGAGGAAGATGACAAGAACCTAGCCCATCTAGTACTAGGGCGGTGACTCCTCCACCGACTGAGGAAGTAGTAAGAGAGGGTGAGGAAGGGGAAAATGAGCAAGTGCAGAATGAGGAATTACCACCCCAACCTACCCCAGAGATGATTAATCAGGTTCTTGCTTATCTTAGCGGGTTATCTGATCAAGGACAGACACCTCCAGTGTTTTCTGCACCAGCACCTCAGGTTTCGGAAGTACAACATGCAGCTGTTGTGGCTCCCCGCATGGATGTCTTATTGGAAATAGGCACGTTTCCTCGGTTGACTACAGGGCCTATAATGACAAGTGATCAGCACGAACTTTTCAGTAAGTTCTTGAAATTGAAACCTCCAGTCTTCAAGGGTGTTGAATCTGAGGATGCCTACGATTTTCTGGTTGATTGTCATGAGTTACTACATAAAATGGGCATAGTGGAATGATTTGGCGTTGAGTTTCTAACCTATCAATTTCACAGAAATGCCAAAATGTAGTGGCGGTCACATGTTGAGTGTCAACCCGCACAGGCACCACCTGTGACTTGGGCGTCATTCTCTAGCTTATTTATGGAGAAGTATATCCCCCGGACCTTGAGGGATAGGAGGAGAGATGAGTTCTTGAGCCTAGAGCAAGGCCAGATGTCGGTTACTGCGTATGAGGCTAAGTTTCGTGCATTATCCAGGTATGCCACCCAACTTTGTTTCAGTACACAAGAGCGCATTCGCCGTTTTGTGAAGGGGTTGAGGTAAGATTTGCGGATTTCAGCCTTACAGGTAGCAGCTACAGCAAAATCCTTTCAGGAAGTGGTAGACTTCGTGATAGAGGTGGAGGGAGTGAAGCCAGATGACTTCACCATAGCATCGGCATCAAAAAGGTTTCGTAAGGGAGGTGAGTTTAATGGTTCTTACTCCAGAGGGCAAGGTTCAGGAGGTTATCCAGCCCGACCCATTCAGTCTTCACTGCAGATTGTAGTTGGGGGTCCACCTCAGACCGGTCAACATTTCTATGAGGTTGGAGGTTATTCCCAGACATCTTCATTCTCACAGAGACCGATGCTTGAATCCAGAGAGTGTTATGGATGTGGGGAGACTTGATACATTAAGAGGTATTGTCCAAAACAGAGTTACAGACATCCCATAGTCAGAGGTAGAGGTGGTCATGGAAGAGGCCGTCATTCTGGAGGACGTGGTGGTCGAGGTAATGGTGGTCACCAAAACGGCTGGGGTGACGGGCAAACTGGAGCCACTACAGCACAACATGGTAGGGGCAACGGGCAGACAGGCGATAGGGCCCATTGTTACGCTTTCCCCGGGCGGTCTGAAGCGGAGACATCTGATGTTCTTATCACAGGTAATCTTTTGGTTTGTGATTGCATGGCTTCTGTATTATTTGATCCTGGCTCCATATTTTCATATGTATCTTCCTAATTTGCTACTGGTCTTAATTTACCTTGTGAATTACTTGACATTCCTATTCGTGTGTCTACTCCGGTGGGTGAGTCTGTGATAGTCGAAAGGGTATATAGGTCTTGTCTGGTGACTTTTGTGGGAAGCAATACTCATGTAGACTTGGTTATCTTAGAAATGGGTGATTTCGATGTAATTCTGGGTATGACTTGGCTTTCTCCGAATTTTGCGATCTTAGATTGTAATGCAAAAACTGTAACGTTGGCCAAGCCTGGGACGGATCCGTTAGTATGGGAGGGTGACTACACTTCCACTCCAGTTCATATCATCTCCTTTCTTTGTGCTAAGAGAATGGTTAGTAAAGGGTGTTTATCCTTCTTGGCACACCTCAGGGATGATACAACCCAAGTACCTTCAATTGAGTCGGTTTCGATAGTCCGTGAGTTTCTGGATGTGTTTCCTGCAGACCTTCCTGGTATGCCACCGGATAGAGATATTGACTTTTATATAGATCTTGAACCGGGTACCCGCCCCATTTCCATACCCCCTTATAGAATGGCTCCCGCGGAGTTAAGGGAGTTAAAGGTTCAACTTCAAGAATTGTTAAGAAAAGACTTCATTAGACCAAGTGCATCCCCTTGGGGTGCTCCTGTTTTGTTTGTGAAGAAGAAGGATGGAAGCTTACGGATGTGCATAGACTACAGACAACTGAATAAGGCAACTGTTAAGAACAAGTATCCTCTTCCTCGCATCGATGATTTGTTCGATCAATTACAAGGTGCTTGTACCTTCTTAAAAATTGATTTGAGATCTGTTTATCATCAATTAAAAATACGGGCAACGGATGTGCCCAAGACTGCTTTGGACCAGGTATGGGCATTATGAGTTCTTAGTAATGTCTTTTGGGCTTACGAATGCCCCTGTCGCTTTCATGAGCTTGATGAATGGGATTTTTAAGCCATATCTGGATCTCTTTGTCATTGTATTCATTGATGATATACTGGTATACTCAAAGAGCAAGAAAGAACATGAGGAGCACTTGAGAATTGTATTGGAAATGTTGAGGGAGAAAAAGTTTTATGCCAAATTCTCCAAGTGTGAGTTTTGGCTAGATTCAGTGTCCTTCTTAGGGCACGTAGTTTCTAAGGATGGAGTGATGGTGGATCCATCTAAGATTGAAGCAGTGAAGAGTTGGGAAAGACTTACTAATGTTACAGAGGTAAGGAGCTTTGTTGGTTTAGCTAGCTACTACCGTCGATTTGTCAAGGAATTTTCGTCTGTTGCTTCCCAATTGACGAATTTGACAAAGCAGAGTGTTCCATTTGTATGGTCAGACGAGTGTGAAGAAAGCTTTCAGAAACTCAAGACCTTGTTGACTACTGCACCAATTCTTACCTTGCCAGTAGAAGGCAAGAATTTCTTTATTTATTGTGATGCATCCTATTCTGGTTTGGGTGCAGTGCTAATGCAAGAGAAGAATGTAATTGCTTATGCTTCAAGGAAATTAAAGGTGCACGAACGTAATTACCCGACCCATGATTTGGAGTTGGCTGCGGTAGTGTTTGCATTAAAGCAATGGAGACACTATCTATATGGGGTTAAGTGTGAAGTCTATACGGATCATCGTAGCCTACAGTATGTTTTTACTCAGAAAGATTTGAACTTGAGACAAAGGAGAGGGATGGAACTACTGAAGGACTACGATATCACTATCTTGTATCATCCGAGAAAAGCTAATATGGTGGCAGATGCTTTAAGTAGAAAGGCAGGAAGCATGGGAAGTCTAGCTCACTTGCAAGTTTCTAGACGCCCATTTGCTAGAGAGGTTCAGACTCTGGCTAATGACCTTATGAGGTTAGAAGTAAATGAGAAGGGAGGATTTTTGGCCTGTGTGGACGCAAGATCGTCCTTTCTTGACAAGATTAAGGGAAAGCAGTTTACTGATGAGAAATTGATCCGGATCCGAGATAAGGTGTTGCGAGGAGAAGCTAAAGAAGCACAAATCGATGAGGAATGTGTTTTGATAATTAAGGGAAGGGTATGTGTACCCCGCGTCGATGATTTGATCCACACCACTCTTACAAATGCTCATAGTTCAAGGTATTTTATACATCCTGGTGCAACCAAGATGTATCGTGACCTAAAGCAACATTTTTGGTGGAGAAGAATGAAGCGTGACATTGTTGAGTTTGTTGCTCAATGCCCGAATTGTCAGCAAGTAAAGTATGAACACCAGAGGCCTGGAGGGACACTTCATAGAATGCCCATTCCGGAATGGAAGTGGGAGAGAATTGCAATGGATTTCGTGGTTGGTCTTCCAAAGACAATGGGTAAGTATGATTCTATTTGGGTAATTGTTGACAGATTAACTAAGTCTTCTCATTCCCTTCCGGTCAAGATGACTTACAATACAGATAAGTTAGCCAAACTTTACATCTCGGAAGTTGTCCGATTGCATGGAGTTCCACTTTCCATTATATCAGATAGGGGTACGCAGTTTACTTCTAAGTTTTGGAAAACATTGCATGCCGAATTAGGTACTAGGTTGGATCTTCGTACCGCATTTCACCCTCAGACCGATGGTCAGTCTGAGCGAACGATTCAAGTGTTGGAGGATATGCTTCGTGCATGTGTGATAGAATTTGGTGGTCATTGGGATAACTTCTTACCCTTAGCAGAATTCTCGTACAATAATAGCTATCACTCAAGTATTGGTATGGCCCCATTTGAGGCACTGTATGGGAGGAGATGTAGGTCTCCCATTGGTTGGTTTGATGCATTTGACGTTAGACCTTGGGGTACTGACCTTCTGAGGGAATCGTTAGATAAAGTGAAATGCATTCGAGAAAAGCTTCTAGCGGCTCAAAGTAGACAAAAAGAATATGCAGATCGAAAGGTTAGAGACTTGGAGTTTATGGAGGGTGAGCAAGTCTTGCTGAAGGTTTTGCCCATGAAAGGGGTGATGCGGTTTGGTATGCGAGGTAAGTTTAGCCCGAGGTATATTGGTCCCTTTGAAGTTATGAAGCGCGTGCGGGAGGTAGCTTATGAATTAGCCTTACCCCCAGGACTGTCAGGAGTGCATCCGGTATTTCATGTGTCTTTGTTGAAAAGATACCATGGGGATGGAAACTACATCATTCGTTGGGATTCGGTTCTGCTTGATGAGAATTTATGTTATGAGGAGGAGCCTGTTGCTATTTTAGATAGAGAAGTCCGCAAGTTGAGGTCAAGGGAGATTGCATTCAATGGAAGAATCATCCGGTTGAAGAGTCCACTTTTGGAGAAGGAGACTGATATGCAAGAAAGATACCCACACCTGTTTACAGATTCAGGTACTCCTTTTCGCCCTTGTTTTTCTTCTTGTGATCGTTCGAGGATGAACGATGGGTAAATTGGTATCTTTTGTAACGACCTGTTTAGTCGTTATGAGCTGTAGAGTTTATTCTGGTAATAACTGTCAGGGTCGACGGATCCCACGACGGACCGTCATGGGCACGACGGACCGTCGAGGGGGTCTCGTTCCAAAACACTTAGAATTCTAAAATTTGGGTACTGAGATTGACTCTCGGAACTTCGTGACGGAATGGCAGGACGGACCGTCGTGGGCACGACGGACCGTCACAAATCTTTCCACAGAATTAACTCTCTGAACTTTGTGACGGACCTGCAGGACGGACCGTCACAGCCATGACGGACCGTCACAGCCATGACGGACCGTCACAGGTTGCGTAACCCTGACTGGGTCGGATTTCTATTAAAAGTTTTAAGAGGCGTTTTGGACCATTCATGCTTATAATTATAAAGTTAGTGGGTTAATGTTAATAATTCAATTACTTGGGGGTTAAAGAAGATAACCTTGAAATAAGTAGTGGGTTATTTTATAATCTTTTATACTTAATTATATGCTAATTAGGGTAAAAGAAGAAGGGTTTGAATGAGAAAAATAGAAAGAACAAGGAGAGGGAGAAACGAACGAACGAGAGGGAGAAGAAGAACGCAGCTTTGGGAAAGTAGATTGCTTGATCGCGATTCTTCGGTAGAGGTAGGTTATGGTTTATACCATCTCATAGTAAACTCTTAATAGCGAATGATATGTGTTGGGTAGTATTATAAAGTCTTCTATATACTTAATTGTGTGCTTGTATGATGTGATTATGTAATTGTAATGGGTTGGGAAGGTGAGGCTTGAATCTTAAATCTTAAATTTACGTTGTTAATGATGATGCCTTGGTATAAAAGAAGGCTTGATGAACTAAAGTAATAAGATTAGAGGATCGGGTGTCACGTTCCGACACCAGGATAGTATATGGATCGGAGTGTCACGTTCCGACACCAGGATAGTATATGGATCGGAGTGTCACGTTCCGACACCAGGATAGTATATGGATCGGAGTGTCATGTTCCGACACCAGGATAGTAGAGGATCGGAGTGTCAAGTTCCGACACCAGGATAGTAGTAGTGGAGCGAAGTGTCACGTAATGACACAAGAGGAATAAAGATAATGAATCTTGAAATATGCTAATATACTCAATCTAAAGAACTAATTCCCAAATGAGTATGGTGTGGAGGCTTGAGTTCTCATAGATGTGATTAGTGTTGTTGCAAATGATTCTTATCCGTGTTGCTATCACCTGTTAAGTATTTGGTTGGTTTTATGTTATTATCTGACATATACTGTTTTCTATTTTGAGTTGGCCGATGATACCTACTCAGTACTTGTGTTTGTACTGACCCCTACTTGTATTTGTTTTTCTTTGTTAATTATGGAGTGCAGCAAACGTGCCATCGTCTTCAACTCAACCGCAACTCTATCCAGTCTTCATCACACCAGATTTCAGGGTGAGCTAATGCTTCTAGCTTGGACTAGATCTTCTTCTTCATGTCTTGATGCCTTGAAGTTCTGGCATAGACTAGCTGTTATTTATTTTTAGTTTCTTAGATACTCTTAGTTTTAGTAATTTGAGGATAGATGTTCTTGTGGTGATGACTTCCAGGTTTTGGGGATAATAATAAGTGTTTGAGTTTTTAGAAGTTATTCATCTATTTCATTAATGAGTTTTAAGTCTTTCGCATTATATTCTGCTTATTATGGTTGAAATATTGGGGTTTAGATTGGTTGGTTCGCTCACATAGTAGGATAAGTGTGGGTGCCACTCGCGGCTCGCTTTGGGTCGTGACAGTTTGATTTATTCTTATTAATCAAATGATGTAAAAAGTTTTAGTTTCTTATTTTAGTTAAACTTTCAACAAAATAGGAAAGGGCTGTTGATGTTCCTCTATATCTGAGGCCCTTTTGTAGCATCTTTGTAGTTATAAATTTGCAGTTCTTACAATTTTGTAATACAAATATTTAACCTTAGATATTTCATAATAATTGAAATTTAATAAAAATTTTCAGTAAGCAATTTGTTGGGCAAATTTGTCATTTCATAAATATTCTAGAATGTTTATTTTTTTGCTATGGCATCAAAAGAAATGGAACTTTCCACATTTCAAAAAGAATGTCCCTATTTCCTTTTTAGTTTGTTCAAAAAAGAATGATCCCTTTCCTTTTTTTGGCAACACTTTAACTTTAACTTTCCAAGAGACATGTTTAAATCCACAAGATTAAAGGGCATTTTGCTACATTTGACATAACTTTAATTTAGATCCACAAGATTAAAAGGTCTTCTTTCTTTTCTTAAACTCCGTTCCAAGTCAAACTAGGTCATCCTTTTTGAAATGGAGCGAGAAATAGATTTATAATGACAATACAACCAAAACTCTTTTCTTAAATGTCATGTTTAGCCTACCCTATAATAGATTCAGCTAAAGCCGAGCCTAATGATGTGACATTTAATATGGACCCACATTTTCATTAGATTTTATTAATGTAATTTAGAATATAACATTATGTCAATGGTTATTAAATATAAAAATGAAATTACTTTTATGATTGTTTTTTATTTTTGTGGAGTTAGAAACTAATATTTTAATAAATACTTTCAATATTTATAATATAATATTATGATAGTTCTTATTATATATAGAAATAAATTTGATTTTATGATTGTTTTTATTGTTGTTGAAATTAGAAATCAAGTTTTAATAAATACTTTCAATAGTAAAATCAAAATAAATAGAAGTATTTCTATTATCGAAATAATAATGAAATGTATCACAAAATTCACCAACAAAGCAAATTGCAAACACATTATACTTAATTAGTTGAGGCAGTAGAGATCTAAAAGGCTATGAATCAATCTTTACTAAGTGGTTGATCAGTGATAAGTATTTTATCATATACAAAGCTTATGGTGCAAATATTATAAAAAAAAATGATAACATTGTAGAAAAAATATATACCACTTGCAATAATATATGAAGATCGATGAACTTTTTCAAATATATCAACATTTTTTTTATTTTTCTCGAATGTGAAATGTTTTAACTCATAATCTAACGCAATTCTCTATTTCTTTCCTGCATAGAATTTTTTGGAATTCAACTTTCTCAATACGGATTGTAAACAACGATTTATGTCGTATGGACATTTGAAATAGATTATTAAATAATATACTGAAGTTGTTTACTATAAAAACAAAAAATAGTATAAAGTATATAAATTTCATATATTTAGAGGCTAATGACAACCTATCCCAAAAGTTTCCTCAATTATAAAAATCTCAAATTTTTTGTTGCTCTCGAATATATTCCTTGGTTGTCGTATACATTAATAATGATATATATTACTTCATGGGAGAGATGTATCCAAGCGGGGATATCTTATGAAGGGAATATGCATAAGTACGCCCTCAACTTATGCCCGAAATCTCAGAGACACTTATACTATACTAAGATCATATTACCCGCTAAACTTATTTTACAAATAATTTTCTACTCCTTTTCGACATACGTGACACTAGCTTGGAAGAAAATGTCAACACACATTAGACCCACAAGATGTTGCTACGTAGGCCGAAAAGGGATAGAAAATTATTTATAAAATAAGTTCAGGGGTGTAATAGGACCTTAATATAGTATAAGTGTGTCTCTGAGATTTCAGGAATACATTTTCCCTAAAATGAATAGAAGGATATATTTGTATTTAGAGTAAACATAAAATTTTTACTAGATTATAAAAGTGTGCTCTTCATTAAAATATATAATCAAGTTTGTACTTTTACTTGGTTTCAAACATATTAATCTAAATATGTGAACTGATGTAGGTTTAATTTAAAAAACTAAAGACGATCTAGGGTAATATCATCATTTTATATATATTTCATTTTAAAATTCTATAATTGGATTTTTAAATTGCATTAAAATAATTTGTTTTCAAGTGGTAAATTTCCTCCACAAGATACATGACTTTTCGGCAAATTGTTAACATAAGATTTTTCTAGAACTAAGTCTATGACATAAATAAATAGACATTAACTGATTCTCCATTTCATTTACTCCTCAATTTTCTCCCCTCTCATGTCTTATACCAATAAGTTTCTCGCTCTTCATTTCCCAAATATTATCCACTCCGGCATAGGATCTCTTATCAGATTAATCAATCATGTAGCTTTTTCAACATTAAGAACTATATTTTTAATCAATTCTGTATATAATGGCCCTACTTTTTGTAAATTAATTATAAGAAAAAAGTTAAAATTCACTAATTTTTAGTGGACACATCACTTCTGAGACTTGTCCATATAGCCAATTTTTAGCAAAATTCGACTGCTCCACACTTTTCAAATACGCTAATGAATCAGTTAACATGTTAAATTCAAAATTAATCACAATTACTTTTATAAAAATGATTAATTCAAAAAGAATGCAATCAGTGAGGAAGCTCTTTTTTTGTAGCACTTTCATATGACTCTCAATCGGACTCTGTGATTTCCTTTGTTCAAGAAAATGGTGTAAACCATTAATAGTAAAATGACACACTTGGTTTATTGATCATGTGGCATATAATAATGGGTAGGAAATGAACAACTAAGTAATATGCTTGGGTTCAAGTTTGTAATTGCATTAAAGAAAAGCACAACGAAACAAAATAGACAACCCAATTATATATAAATTTGGGTATATGTTCATCACGGTTTATCATGGAATTTTTCTTTGTATTTATGCAAGAAGAAAGAAGAAGAAAAAGAAGAAGAAATTTAGTGTAATTTGATAGAGGAGTTTCAAAAAGTGCAATGATGTTGTAAGGATATTTGAAAGACATACATATATTGAACCCTAAACTTGGTTTCAAATTTTATCTTTGACCTTAAACTTTCATAGTGCACAAATAGGCACTTTAACTATTCCATCTTTCAATAAATAAAACGTGATTTTCACCTAGCAAAATGCGTGAAATGCACCATTTTGCGCGAGTGAGTGATAATTTTCAAGGCCCACAAAGGTAAAAAAATGTTGAAATGACAATTCTACCCTTAATGAATCTCTTTTATATTAATTAAAATTAATTTTAATTTTTGTTAGTTTCAAAATGACATGTAAGATATTTTTTTAAAAAAATGACATGTAAAATGTTTAGTTAGTTGGCAACCATTGATTGGCTCACTGATACACGTGGGAGCGTTTGCATTTCACGCACTTTGACTCCAAAAACCGCGTGTTTATTTATTGAAAGATAGGATAGTTAAAGTGCCTATTTGTGCACTATGAATGTTTGAGGTCAAAGTTAAAATTTGAATCCAAGTTTAGGGTCCAATATATCTATTATGCCTATTTGAAATATGAAGGACTGAACGCACAAAAGGTCAGATATAATTTTATGTATACATAATATAATTTTTCATTGAAGGAGGGTTCGGATGCACCCCTCGCCCTACCTAGATCTTTATATCTTTACTTCTTTCCCCAAAAGGTATAAAAAGACATTTTTGTTATACCCTTAACTCAAAAAATGATGAATGCATGTGATATTTCATGTTTATTATAATTTATTTGTAAACTATTTATTGTTTTTTGAGAGTGTTAATCACATCCAAATGCACGAGACACATTCAACATTATATTAAAACACAAATTGTTGTTTGACCCATGTATAGCACGGGCATCATAACCTAGTAAACTAAAATAAGTGAGGATGGAAGTCGTAACTCATTTTCGGCCGGAACATCTCTCTAAGAACTCGAGGGAATCAAATATAAGTTATAACCACAACCAACAAAAAAAATTGAATAAAATAAAATATAATAAAAAGAAAAAAAAGTTATAACCACAACCTTAATTCTTGTTATTTTTTATATGAACAGATGGTCAGTTATTGTTAATGATATTGTAATGTGGAGCTGAGGGGAAAAGGGGTCAAATTTTGTAAACTTTGAACTACAATTCCTTTTTGTTGGTCGTAGTCTTTTATGCCCGGTGGACAAACTTTTAATGCTTATATTGGTTATGGTGACTATAATTTGCATATTATTAGCCGTCAATTTCAATTGGAGTTGTGATTTATTCGAAGGATTGCATCTTTTTCGAGAATTATAACTTTTTAGGTGAATTTTGAACTTCTACAAGGGTTGTGACTTTTCTAAAGGATTGTGACTTTTCTAAAGGATTGTGACTTCTTTTTTATAAGGCACCACAAGTTGTATTTCGTACACTACCCTTTGTTGGTTGTAAAAAGAGGGATTTCATCACATTTTAAAATTACATTTTAAAAAATATGTAATAATTATTATTATTAAATCTTAAAACACTCAATTTAATATATTTTCTATATTTCTATGATATGAAACAATACGCACATACTAATGCTACACATTTTTAACTATAAATGGAGGGTTTTTTTCACAATTTTTAACTACGGTTCTTCATGTTTTACATTCTTCTCTTCTTAGAACCTCAAGTATTATTTACAAATGTTGACAATCTCAAAGTTCAATAAAATTACAAAACTCCATAATATGAATGTTAAATTAATTTAATACTCCAGCTAAATCATCCAATTTAGTATATGTTCTATATTTGATATCAATATATTTATACTATATTATATTAAAAGTAAAAACACCTGCAAAACAATAGCAACAAAGTAATGCACTATGGAAAAGGGAGTAGGAAATTTAATTAAGAGGTGTAACTAAGAGATTTTAGGCGTGACTAATTTTATTTAGTCATATTCATATTATTTTTTAGGAATAGTATTATACATGATTTGATCATCACGTGCAACGCACGTGCGCCAAAACAAGTTATTTTAATTATATAGAATGGATTTACAATAGGTTTAGGTTATATAGGTTATTTATTTAGTAAGTTAAAGATAGGGATTCCTTAAAGTTACCAGACACATTTTGGTTTCGGTTTTGGGGACTTTTTGTGCTTATTATATTACTAGTCCAAGAAACGTGCGTTGCACGTTTGTCCCCTGTTACTATTTAAAATTGGTTGCCTGTATAAGATCCTCACTAGTAAATTTAATATTAATGTCCCAATAGTTTAGACATAAAAAAATCTGAATAATAGGTAATAAAAAAATGCAATAACAATTAATTTTTTTTTATGAAATATTATATGGATGTCCCCGAATATTCTCTATAATGTATATATAGTTAATCCTTCACTACATACATCATAATGAATATAACTTTCACACTCTAACTTATCCCATAGTCAATCTCACATATTAATGCAATTATGGTATAACAACCTTTTGTATGCCTCAATCAATACTATATGTGGAGGCATAGGAACTCTTATTGAGCATACTTGAACATACTTATTGGAAAAATAAGAAATCACTCTTCTCGGGTCATTGTGTTTCTATTGCTTTCATAATTAAAAGTCTATGACATTCTGTTTGATGGTAAAGAAAGAAAGTGTTGAGATGAAAATGATTATCAAAATGGTTTTTTTCATCTGTCAATTCATATTGAAATTCTTGATTATCAATCACACTAACGGAAATACTAAGTTTACTTGAAAACAGAGTTAAGTAGAAGAAAGAACACTCAAGAAAAGTAAAATAGACGGATCTAAAAGGAATTTCATTTTAAGCTAATATTTAACAGCATGCCACACAACAACTCAGGGAAAAAGTTAGTTTGTTGATTGAAAAAGTGAATTCGCTACAAGAAATCGTCAAGTTCAAACATACAAAGGCAACCATCATTTTCTTATGTCATCACTAATGAGATCACTTCTGCAGCACCATATGCAACAAAGCCTCATTAGGAAAGTACAGTTATCCTCTAGGCATCATAGTCAAACGGGAGGAAAAAAACTCAATTTTTTTCAATATATTTGCTTAGGAAATAAAAGAAAGAAGATAACTATGTACCGATACTTACAACTTTGTTTCCAAATAACAAATTATTTGGACGCATCCTACATATGGTTAGCAATTCACGCTTCGTTTGCTCAGCCATTTTAAAATCCTTGCGACAAATATTTGGAAACCTCTTGTTGCCATTTAAAAGTACTTCAAGCGCACTTTTTGACAGTCATGGTAACATGAGAGAAAAATAAAAATAAGTTAACGTGATATAGTCCGAAAAAGGAAAAATAAATTAAGAAACCATAGAAAAGAAAACGGGATAAAAATATACTAGTTCTTGAAGTGAACCGTTTCCACAAGTAGAAGAAGTTGCGTTTGAACCAGTATATGAATCCTAATTACTAAGAAGATCTATTTCAGACTTTTGATTTCTAAATAGATGTGTAGTCGCATAGGAGTTTAAAGGTCATAACTTCTGGGAATTTGAAAGATGGACAGCTAATTAATTGTTTATGATTATTAACAGTAGTATAATGATTTATTAATATGATAGCATTATTATTGAATAACTAATTAATTAATGTTTTCATTTTTTTTAGTTGAAGGATGAAATGATAATTCAACTTTTGACTTAGGTTGTTCCCACTTTTAATAATATATGATAATACAAGTTTGACATATTGAGTCAAGTAAGTACATAACTACATATTGAGTGCATTCTATTATATTAAATTTCTTAGAGTTATGTGATTTTGAGGAATTAAGACTTTACTCTAGGTTAGAAATTTGGAAAATATGAAAATTAATAGGGAAAATGCACAAGTACCCCGTCAACCTATGCCCGAAATCTCATAGACATACTTATACTATGCTAAGGTCCTATACCCCCTGAACTTATTTTATAAGTAATTTTCTACCCCTTTTCAGCCTACGTGGCACTAGCTTAAATAAAAGTCAACCCGCATTGGACCCACAAGATAGTGTCACATAAGCCTAAAAGAGGTAGAAAATTATTAATAAAATAAGTTTAGGGGGGAAATAGGACCTTAGTGTAGTATAAGTGTGTCTATGATACTTCAGGCATAGGTTGAGGGTGTACTTTTGCATTATCCCAAATTCATATGTTAATTGGCATCAAGATTAAGAATCTGAATATTCTTTACTCTTATTTGGGAGATCCTATAACCGACAACCCCTTATGCCCCGAGTTTACATCCTGAACATAACTGACACTCGGGTACCATTATTAGCCCTAAGAGAACCCTTGGCTGGACTCAACTCTCAGTAAAAGACTTACTCAACAATATAAGAACTCAATTGCAAATATTTAACTCAACTGTCTTAAATAAATAACTCAGAACATGTATAAATATTCTACTAACCAGATATAGGCAACTCATGTCTTTAAAATATGTAACAAAGGAATGGTAAAGACTCCTAAAAATACTATTATATATCTATGAAACCTCTAATAACTATTATGGAAGTTGATACAAGACCCACACAATTCCAACAAAAATGAAAGATAAATGTGAGAATCCTCAGGAAGCAAGGAGACTCACCAAAGCAACTTTGGAACTGCAAGTGGTATCAACGGTGTGCCTGTTGATGACCCTGAACTTCTGTATCTACATCAATAATAATGAGGCCAGATACCATCTGTACATGAAAAGTAAGAGCATGCAAGAGGAATCTAAAACACAAACTTAAGCTTGAACTGATAAAAAGAAAGATCATACTCACGTCATCTCAACTCAATGATACTCAAATATACTCAAACTCAAAATACTCAACTTCATTTCAATATAAAAGAAACATTAAAGATGCATTATAAGTGAAGTCTTTAAAACAATAGATAATAACTTATTGTCTTTAAAAAAAATAATAGTTTTTTTTACTCTTATTTGACATATTCTCTGATCGACAACTATCACTATAAACTATGTGATGACACGCCAATTGTCATATACCTTTCTGAAGTATAAGATATCCTCAACTGGGTGGATCCACCATGCTATGCTAAAAATCAATAAGGAATCATCTAGAAAGTATGATAATTTATCCACGTTGACATACATGGTTTATTAGGACTTTGAGTTGTCCTAACTCGTTTTCGTATCGGTGCTCAATTCTATTGTCAATAATATAAATCATTCTCATATGTTTAAAACATTTCATCATCCTAAAACTTTGAGATTATCACTCAAACAGCTCTCTTAAAAGATATAGTGATAAAAACCTCCTCATGAACTCATTCAAAACCAAAGTTTCCTCTCATTTTAAATGTAAAGACATTTATTGTTGGGATTAATTTTCTTGCTTCAATTTCATGTCTAACTCCCCTAGAATCGAACGATTTCCCTCGAACTCTTTTTGATTGTTAGAACCAACATAATTACAACAAAATTAACTCTAAATTACTCAAGAACAATACTCAAACACAAGATCCTCATAGTAAGAACTCAAGAAACCTCATATTAAAGAATGAAACACAAACTTCAGGAAACTCATCAACAACTCAATATACCTAATCTTATAGATGAAATCTATAAAAAAAACTCATGATTCAAGTGTGGGTGGATGAACCCATCACTATGAAAACTTGCATACCTCGTAAGGATCAAATCCTTGGCAAAATTCCTCGAAGATTGTAAGAAAATTTTGATTGGTTAAATATTTTCCTTTCTTTCTCTCTTGAACTTCTCTCTCGATTCCTAAGTGTATATTAGAATTGTGAAAACTAATCTAAGTAAATTTAGACCCCTAAAATATTACTAAAGATGATTTAGGCTAGCGGGGGAAGAAAAATGACCAAAATAACCTGCTTTAATTTGGATGAAATTTCTTAATCGGACAGGCTGAACTCAAACGATCATATGTCCCTCATCCGAACTCAAAATTTAGCAAACTCGGTGACGTCGAAAGAAGTCTTGAAGATATTTCATTTGATACCTTATAGGGCACCTAATGTTGGGTTATGAAGGGGGTATCAAGGTGTCATGCGGAAGCTTACAATTGCAAATCATAAGACAATAAATTAGACAACACATAAAACTATACTAAAAAGCATAATAATATTTATGATATGACCAATTGGTCTACATAATTAAAAACTAATAAAAAGATATTAAAACGGTAGAGAGTAAAATCTCTCCATATAAAAACTCTTAAAAGTCTACATTGTGAACTCTATTGTGTAATGCTATGCGAATAGGAATCTTCAATTTATAGATCTCAAAAGTTTTCCTCTAATGAAAGAATAAACCAAATATTAAAGAAAATTGTATTTTCCTTTCGAAAAAAAGTTCTGTTATTCATGGTTATACTTTGACTTTTCTTTAAGAAAAAAAGATTTCAAATAAGGAAAGAAAATTAGGGCAAAACCCTAACACATCTTCCCTTTTGGATGGATTTTCTTGTGAAAACTTGATCCACCTTCTTCACATTCATGATACTCTTCATTCTTCACATAGTCTTCATTAGTGTTGCTTGCCATAGTTAAAAAATAAATTTAGAACATATGGGCAAAAAATGGTTTTAAAATATTTTATTTTTATTTTCAAAGATGCATCAGCAGAAATGTTGAAAATATGGTTTAAATCTCATCTCCGCATGTAGCTGGACATAAATCTTCATTATCATAAAATTTATTGCAAATTGGTTTGAAACCGCGTTGCACCTATCTTCAACCCTCAATCATTGAATCATTTAACCATGTCATCTGATACCATTTGTTGGGTTGTGAAGAGGTGATTAGGGCGTCGTGTGAAAGCTTACAATTCAAAATCATAGATGATAATTAAGACGACACATAAAACTATACTAGAAGACATAATAATATTATATAATATTACCAGTTGGTCTACATAACTAAAAACTAAATTAAAGACATTAAACGGTAGAGAATAAAATCTCTCCATAAATTAAACTCTTAAAAATCAACATTGTGTATTCTATTGTGTTATGCTAGCGAATAGAGATATTCAATTTATAGATCTCCAAACTTTTCCTCTAAGGAAAGAATAAACCAAATATGGACGAAAATGATCTTTTCCTTTTGAAAAAGATGAAACATTTATGGTAATACTTTGACTTTTCTTTAAGGAAATAAATAAACTTCAAATAAGGAAGAAAATTAGGGTAAAACCCTTAAACTTAAATCATTGTGTGCTGAAAGTTATGCTCATGAGGTGAACCCAAATCTCACAATTTAAGAATAAGTTGACAAAATCTCAATTTAGCTCTTTTCAAGTCGGTTCTTGCTATAATTAGTTCTTTCTAAGAATTAGGGTGTTACAAAACCATCATTGTGAGTTATGTGATGATACAACATCTCAATCAAAACGTGGCAGAACTGTCTTATACCTTGTCAAAGTATAGAACACCTCAATTAAGTGGATTCACTAAAGCTCTACTTGAAAGCAATAAGGAGTAATCTAAAAAATATGATATTTGACCCATTTTGGCTAAATTTTATATGAGGAATGTAAGTTGTCTGAACGCATCCACATATCGGTGCTCAATATTACTTCGTAAAAATATATATTCACGCTTGAATGTGTAAAACATACTCTTCCTCAATTTTAGGTAATCGATCAATGTCACAGTCGCTAATAAAATTGTAATAACTTTTACTTAGAATTTGAAATGAGGCAAGCCTGGTGGAGTTATAAATAGAACTCAAATGTCTTCAATTCGATAGGTCATGGGCCACCTACTTTATTATGTGCTAGGATATATGATCATTAGAAATAGACCTAAATAAAATCTTATGTCAAAACTTAATCGGTAATAAAGCTTTCAACTCATATTTGTCCTAAGAGGTTATAGTGACCTTAAGGTATATCCAAATCCATTTGAGCACCAAATAAATGACCTTTACACATACGAACAATTTAATCATCCCGACACAATTTAACATGGTAATGAAGAATGGTTCGTGTTTGTCCCTACTATGGGAGTGTATCACGATATCATCGATAAATATAATAACAAATAAATTTAGGTATTATAGGAACAACCCGTAATGACGCACTTGATCTAGTAAATTCCTTAACAAATTATGTTATTGTTCTTTTCAATTCTACAAAGAATTCAATATGATAGGATAATATAGGTCGAGTGTCCAACTCTAATTTAATAGTGAAGTTGATATCATGATGAAGTGGAACTATAACGACCCAAACCATTATTACTTATAAAGGGTAATATGTAGTGAGTAACTAGGACCCACTATCCCATCAGACGGGGTCATGCCGCTATGGTAGCGGCGCCTCAGCGAGATGGGAGTTCCAGAGTGAGACGCTCGAAGGCAGAACTTAATGACACGAACTATTACTTCCTCCTTTTTACCTAAGTGTCAAAAAAAGGTGTGGGACACCCTAGAAACCCTCAAAAGGCTTTTGTAATTTTGGGTAGAAAGGGGAAATAGATTATCGATTGATGATATAATTCATGTTTAGGACTTCAAGCACAGAAAAGGGACAATTGTACATGTACTCCTAGTTGCTAAATATGATGTGTACCGTGAGGGAAAGTCTCGTCCTATAAACTAGGGGTAGGTGATAGTTTGACTTCTTTTTGTGTTATATATGTCTGTTAATTTATCCATTGTATGCATGATTATGTATGACCATTCACATATCGTGAACTGGTTCCTTGAATGTCTTACTATGTGCATTGTTCATTATGAGACTGATTGTTACTGTAGTTGTGTTGTCGAGTGTCACGTTCTGACCCATATATTGGACTAGTGTCACATTTTGACACATTTATTGCATAGAGTGTCGTGTTCCGGCACATATATATTAGATGGGTGTCACATTCCGACACACTAATAGTTGAGTATGGGTTATCGAGAGTACCATTCGTGATGGTTACATTCATATCTACATGTCATTAATATTGGGAAAATGAATTTTGCTCCTAAAATAATAATTGAATTATGCATCTTATATATGTGTGTTTATTATTGTTGTAATTACTTGTTTATATCCCGTTCATTAGAATTAATTGTGTATAATCATGCCCAATTGATAGGTTGTCTGGTACGCGGAGGCCGATGATTTAGGTGAGAAGTGAGGTATAATTCATAATGCAAAAAGTAGTTAGGTCCAATCTTGGAAAGGGGATTTGTATTCGTATCAAGGGATAAACTGTGATGCAGAAGAAGCGAGGGCTTGTTGTAAGTGGTTGTCTGGGTCAGTAGTGGTTGTATTCAGAAACTCTGTTATGTGATAGTATGGTTGCGCTATAATGATAATCAGAGCTAGCAGGGTGATAGAGTGTAACGACCTGTTTAGTCGTTTCGAGCAGCAAAATTATTTTTGATAAAAACTGACTGGGTCGACGGATCACGCGACGGACCGTCATGGTCACGACGGACCGTGACGAACTCCGTCGTCCCACACTTGTGTAATTCTCCTACTGCTCTCCTCATTGCCCTCGACGACAGGTAGGACTAACCGTCATAGGCACGACGGTCCGTCGAGAGTCTTCGTGACAAAACACTTAAACTCTGAAATCTGGGTACGGGGATCAACTCTCTGAACTTCGCGACGGAACTGCAGCACAGATCGTCGTAGATACGACGGACCGTCACAAACCTTTTTACTGAATTTCAGTCTCTGAACTCTGTGACGACCCTGCAGGACGGACCGTCGCAGGCACGATAGGCCGTCACGAGTTGCGTAGCCTCGACTGGGTCGGATTTCTACTAAAAGTTTTAAGGGGTGTTTTGGACTATTCATGACAAACTTTATGAAATTAGTGGGGTAAGTTTAATAACTTAGTTACTTGGGGGTTAAAGAAGATAATAAGAAATAAATAAGGGCTACTTTCATCATAATGAATCATATGATAATTAGGGTAAAAGAAAAAGAATCTGGAGAAGGAAAAATAAAAAAAACAAAGAGAGAGAGGGAGAACGAGCGAGAAAAGGGAGAAGCGAAGAGGAAAGCAAAGGCACTGAGAAGTAGCTTGCTTGATCACGATTCTTCGGTGGAG
>JAKWIY010000832.1:0-14697 GCA_027704805.1 Solanum corneliomulleri
CTAAATAAGTATTTAAAAATACAATATAACTATGTGGTAGTTTCGCTAACCGACAACCATCACTCTGAGCCTAAGTGATGATAAAACATCTTGTCCATGCCGCCAGAACTGTACTATACTTTGTTTTCATATCGAATGCCTTTACTAAGTGGATCCACTAGTCTATGCTAAAAATCACTAAGGAATCATCTAAAAAGTATTGATCCTTTTCTACTCGTGATTACTACATGGTTTATGGAGACTCGAGTGATTATGAACTCGAGACCCCATATCGGTGCTAAATACTACTCTCAAAATATACTCAACTCATATATTTTTAAAAACAAAACTCTTTCTTTGGTTTGAGATAATTACTCAAAACTTAGCTTAAAATCTCTCTTGAAAAATAGTGTTTTCTTTCTTGCTCAAATGTGAAAATATTTTAACTCTTGGGAATACTTAGACCCCGTTTAATCATTAAAGAAATGAAATTTACTTTTACTCTTTAACCAACTCAAAACTTAAGTCTTAAAGCGAAGTTAAAATATTTGAAAAATAACTTCTTAAAATATGGTTCATGCCGAATTATGGTCGGAACAACTCAATTCAAGAGGTTCAATATCCATAGATTAAACTCAATATTTGGAACTCAAGAACTTCAATGATAATACTCATTTCAAGAATTCTCAACTCAGAGGGTTCATTTGAAATTATGAGCGTGAACTACTCAACTCAAGGACTTAAAGATACTTCTCATCTCAAGACTGTTCGACTTATAGGGTCCATGCAAAACTATGGGCATAAAATACTCAACTCAAAGAATTCATGGGTAAACTGTAATAGTCTCATCATTATAAATATAACCTAAAAGGGTATTAGGAACTCAATACTTAGAACTTGAAGACACTACTCCTCTCAATGATACTCAATTATGGAGTCCATGTGAAATTTATGGGCATGAACCACTCGACTCGAAGGTCTAATAACTACATCGAACTCATGTATATGACTCTTCTCATTCTCCTACTTACTTACTCAAAACTTGGTTCAAATCAATGATGGATCTCAAAGGATTCATAATTAAACTCAAAGGCTTTCTTGACTTCTACTCTTAACTCTCTCTTGAATGTGAATTATGAATTCAAGAGTTTTGGTTCATGATATGGAGGATATCATGACGACAAGGTAGAATCGTGATACATTCTCTTCATCCTCATACTTATTTCTCGAGTCTTGAAACAAGTTACTAGAAGTTGTAGAAGGCTCCTCAAAAGGAGTCAAATGGACTTTCTTAGAATGTTTGAAAGAATTTTCAAAACTTAATTCTTAACTCTACCTTGAATATGAATTATGAGTTCAAGGTTAAGATCATGTTATGATTGATTTCTAGGTTTTTAGAAGTAGCTTAGAGTAGTTAGAATCGAAAAGGAGTGAAGGTACCCTTAGAAAGAACTCAAATGAAGCAATCGATTAAAAACTAGACGGGGCAGGCAACTCTGGGGCTATGAGTGCCTCAGGGCGCCAGACCCTAAACTTCATAGAGTACTTTGTGGCAGTGTGGCTGGCGCGATGCTCCAGTCCCCAACCTAAAAGACCCGACGAAATGTTTTGCTCGTTTTCTCACCCCAACTTACCTAGAATCGAACGATTTCTTCTCCAATCACTTCAATTAGATTGATTAACATAATTAAACTTTAATATACTCAATAAGTCCCTTAAAACACTATATATAATCTCAAGAAATTATCAAACCCCCAAAAACAAGATTTTAGATGAACTTCAATAACACATATCAAGAACTCTAATCTTTAAACTTTAAGAATGAAGTTTTGCTGAAAATAACATGATTGGCGTGGGTGAACAAACCCAACACTATGTAAGCTTACATACCTCTTAGGGTTAAACCCATGTCAAAAATCTGCAACAACACGCAAGAATCTCGATGAACGGTTGATCCTCTCCTCTTTTCTCTTCTTCAACTCTCAACTAAAACCTTAGGCATATTTTAAGATTATAAATCTGAAACTAATAGGGTTAGACCCCTAAAATATTATAAAAAATAATTAAATCTGATTGGGTAAGGAAAAAACCAAAATACCCCTTACTATTTTTGGGTAACTTTCCTTAACTAGATAGTCTGACTTGAAAAGGCATATATCACTCATCCTAACTCAAAAACATAGCGAACGCGGCGTTGGAAGTATAATTTAAAGAACTTTCATTGGGTACCGTTATTCCACCTAACACATCCTGTACTGAAAGTTATGGTCATTTGAATTTGACCGAAAACTTAAAGGTACTTAGGAATGACTTGAATAAAGTCTCTTTAATTAACCTTGGCACTCAAGGTTCTACGTATAGTGACCTTAACACTTAAAAAATTTTTACTTCCTTGGTAAAGTCGCACTCACTACGAAGAATGGTTTGAGTATTAGTTTGAAAAGAGAAATATGGGGTGTTACAATATCTCCCCTTAGGATTATTCGTCTTTGAATGACAGCTGGATTAGGTATGGAATGTGTTTCTCTTACTAAGATCTGTGCTTTATGGTATGCTCTTACTATATTCAAACTTAGTACTTTAACAACTCCATTACTAAAAGGACCTCTAAAAATATATCCCCCAAACTCTTTACTATCTTACTCTTAAACACTTGACTTGATTTCTCATCTTATCATCTCCCCCTCACGTCTAAAGCTAACACTTGAAAGTTGTGGACCTATGCCAACATCTTTAACTTGTATACATCCTATTTTACTCTAAAATTTAGGTGAAACTTATATCATGACTACCGAACTCCCAATAAGCAGGTACTAAGACCTCATTCTAATGTGTTTCTCTTAACCTCTTTTGATTACATGCCCTATTGGTACACTTTTAATGCTCTTGTACTTTAGTGACTTATCCACACTTCATTGCTCTTATCTAAAGGTTAGGGTCTCTCACTTGTACTGCTCACATTCATTGCAGAAGACATCTCAATTCCTCGCCTAATCTATGTCAAGTCTACAAGATCAAATCTAAAGACTAACATCATCACCCTCATGTTACCATTATTTGGATTATGATACTCATCTCAAATTCAAGCTTAATGTTCATTGCTAAACCCGAAGCAATATTATCGCTCGCCTACTATGCTATACCTCATTGCTTGATCAATTTTATAACCTTGCGATCATCATGGCCCTCTCAAACATATCATATGTCGAGCTTATATCTATCACTTTATGAATACTTTTTGCTTTTTTGTTCAACACTTACACTTGGTCATTACCTACACAATGACATTAAATCACAATTTTCTTTCTAGCTAAAATACTCTCTACCTCCTACTATGGAAATCATCAAAACCTTAACAAAACAAGATTTAGAAAATGAACTTCAAGAACACCTATCAAGAACTCATTAAAAACTGTAATATTTCTACTTTAATAATGAAATTACGCTTAAAATAACATGACTGAAGTTACGAAAAATTTATTGGCTGTTACAGAAACCATCTTTACTAGCTAAGCATTTACCATTATGCTTCTTTCCACATCTTGTACAAGTAGGCAATGAAGATCCACCATTATTTCCTTCTTGAGGCTTAGGATTAGAAACCTTATATTTGTTAAAATTTTAAATATAAGTATTAGAGGAGCCTTGACCAGAGAATTTTTTGTCTTAATATTGAATTACCATGTCCATCAGACCTTGAATCTGAAAAGTTACGACAACTATTTTTTCCTTGATTCCCTCCCTAGATCTTTCCTTAAGATTTTCCTATTAAACTCGCTTAACATGTATCATCAAATGAGAAATCAATATCCTTAATGACGTGGTGGTACGACAGTCCTTAAGCACCATTTCAGACACAACCGAATAAAACTTACTCATCCTTTCCCTAGAATAGGCAACCGTAGAAGGAACATATTTGGACAATTAATGGAATTTCAAAGAGTAGTCCTTCACACTAATATTTTCTTGGCGAATGTTAATGAACTCAAGTACTTTTATCTATATCATCTCAAAAGGAAAAAACCCACCAAGGAAAGCAGTTTTAAGCTTCTCCCAGTCAAGAGGACCCATATCAACCACCCTTGCTTCCTTCCATTGGTTTACCAATCTTGAGCAACACCTTTAAGTTGATAAGAGACCAATTTTTCCTTTTCCTCCAGTGTCACTACCATGATAATCAAAACCATATGCACCTCATCAATGAAATCTTGAGGATCTTCCTCAACCCTAGAACCATGAAACTTTGGGGGATTCCTTCTAGTGAATTCCCTCACTGTAGTTTACTTCGTACCCATATTTGGTTTCACAGGACAATAGTATCCCTATTGGATTGAGCTTTCATAGATTGATCCAACACATGAAAATTTTTCAGAACTCTGCATTAGTCACTTGTTCGGCCAAAGGGTCGACCAAAACTTGAGCAACTTCTTGTTCATATTCTCACCCGTATTCTTCATAACGTATGCTATGCAAGGGGAAATATCCTTAAAAGCGTCATACTAAGGATTAGGAGAGAGACATAGAGTTACACTCCATTGCACGACTTTAGAATAATGAAAGAAGTGAAATTTCATAAACATCTTATAGCCTATTATTATAAGTGAGGCACACTTCACATTCATTAACAAGACTCTACTCGATGTGGCTTGTGAGACATCCTTGGACCTTTTTAAACCTTGTGCTCTCAATATCAAGTTTTTCACGATCCAAAGTATACCCTAGGCATAACATGACGTATAGGACCTTAAAGTACTATACAAAAGCCACTTAGCATAATCATACAAAACAATATAAATAAAGATTTCAAAGATACAGTTTTATATCTAAACGAGTTTTAGAAAGTGGAAGTCTAACGTAGTCTCACAAAAACAACTACTACATCAAAATGATGTGGTTTGTACGTAACCCATACACCACATACAAATACTTAAAAACTAGATTAAAGAAAGCTATATAGTATCTCATTCCTCATACAAATAATGACATCTCAATCTTTGAATCCCAAGAGATCAACTAGCCACGAGTATGAGAGGTAGGAGAGGCATACCCTACACTAATGAGACAATGTAGGAATAGGTATGCATTAATAAATATAATGTACTAAATATGATATTGATACATAAGATTTATGAAATCATGCTAAAAAGACTTTAAATGACATGCATTGACCAAGCTTAATTATAAGATAAAAAGGTTAAAACATAAGTCATAATCATGGTCAATGCAAGCTTAATATCATTAAAACACTATTTGAGATATTTAGAAAGTAACCTTAGTTCATTATTGTGGGATTTTCACCATTAACCGACATAGACCATGTGAGCTATAATATGAAATCTGGTGTTTATTCCACATCGAAAAGAGATGTCTTTGCCAAGGTAAGAACAACTAAAGTGAATCCACTAGTTAATATCTATCTGAGACAAAATCCTATGGTGACACATAGTTCTAGGACTTAAGGATTGTTACTAAAGGTCCACGGACCCTAAACATAAACTGTCACCCCGAAAGCCCACTCGGTCCTAAGTAAAATCCCATGGAATACTCATTAATCATATTCATATTATCATTCATAGAAAGGAACAATTAAGTAACTAACCCAAACTACATTTTATTTAGAATAACTCTTAAAACTTGATTCACCTTAGATGAGAAAAACTTTCAACCATATGCATCCTTATGTGAGAAAACCTTTCACAATCATGATGTTACATGTATGTGAGAAAACCTTTCATAACAACAATATTGATACTTTTTTCTCAAAGCATTTTTCAAATAATTAACATATCTTTCATAAAAAAAATCATGCCTATGTTCATAAAAATCATAGTTCATAGTTCATAAGCTTCATCATGCATTCATTGTCACAGCCCGAGCCTACACTCTAAACGTAACTACAGTCAAGAACCATTTTTGATATCAAAGAGAAATAATGGTGTGGCTACATGTCTTAGATGACCCTATACATTATGCTAAAGCTTAAAATAGGTGAACACTTAGATATTCAAGAAAGTCTTAAGATACTGTTTTTGAAATATTTTACATGAATCATTGTTTAAATAAAACATCCTGAGTAAACAAAGAGACATCTAATTTTCTCTGTCTATGAAGCCTCTAATAATGTAATATTGATATCGGGACAAGCCTATGACACCTCCGAAACTACTAAACTAAAACAAATAGAGTCTCCCAAAAACAAGAATGCCTCACCAATTATTGTGTAAGAACAAATAGTAATTTTAACGAAGCGTCTGTTGATGATCCTGGGCTCATGTATCTGTGTTATTGTATGATGCAGGCTGAATGAAGTCAATACATTGAATGTACTGGTAAGTTATCAGGTTAGAGTAAACAATTAACTGGCTTGAATGACTGAAAACAACAATATTGGATCAAGACATGAACATGAAGTAAAAATTGTGTAAGATATACAATTAAAGCAACATGAAAATAATATGCTTTAACTATGAGTAGTTTCTCTAACCGACAACTATTACCATAAGCCTAGCAATGATACAACGTTTATCCCATATTGCAAGGATCACCCTACACTTTGTTGGGGTATAGGATGATATCATGACTATGGATCTATCAAATTGTCCTTCTCATAGGCAGTGAGGATTCGCATGAAAAATCAATATCTTATGCTCGCTACGTAGTTTTATGGGACTTCTGAGTTATAAAAAAAACTCTAACCCAATCCAGTGCTCGATACTACTCCCAAAATAATTGATATAACCTTATGATCGATTCACCCATTACAAAGAATAGACTTCTTACTTTATTGAAATACTTTTCAAAACATTACACAAGTTTGTAGTCTCCAAATCATGCACTTATGAACTTATCTTTCAAGTCTAATATCAAGTCATAATAGGTAACTCTCATGCGTTTATGAAACAAATACTTTAAAATCTCCTCTTAGCTTACGTTAATTCAAAATGTAAATAAAGACATGTGAATGTGACATCTAGCTTCTCAAGGATTAATGAAGACTTCAGAAGTTCATAGCAAGAAGAGAATATGGGTATGAATTGAAAGAACACATACAAAATGAAATACATAAAAGAAATGGACCAAGCGACCCTGCAAAGCGCACTGAGTAGTACGTGGCGCAAACCCCAAAACTACTGGCCAGTGTTTGGGGCGCACTCTTAGTGCACTGCGCCAAGCCCTAAACTAGTGGACAATAGTTCTGGTGCTATGGTGGTGCGCTTCCATAAGTCCCTCCCCGTAGTTTTGACAAATTTTCTTGCTCGATTTCAAGTCCTAACTCATCTAGAATCCATTGGATTCTTCCAAAATCTCTTTTAACTCATAAAACCAAAATGAATTTATTGTAATCCCACACAAATTCAAGTAAGAAAAAACATTCATTCGCAAGACCCTCACCTAAAGAACTCAAAACCTCCATAATCAAAGAATGAGGCTAAAACTCAAGAACTCTTCACTAATTTTTACATAAATGATTTCATGGATGACTTAATGAATGTAATATATGATTGAAGCGAGGATGAAAAAGTCCATCACTGTGAAAAACCACACATACCCGGAAATAACGATGTTTTTGGCGAAATTCCTCAACTATTTATGAACGCTTGAACTTAGCCCTTTCCCTCTTCTTTAAACTTAACCCTAAAACCCCTAATTGTTTTTAATATGAATAGGGAATTTCGAGTCTAATTAAACCCTTATTTGGATCAGTAAAATGTGCTATGACAAGTGGGGAAAAGAAAAAACCAAAATACCCTTTCCCAAAATGGATAGAATGCCTTAAATGGGAGGTTTCACTCAAATATCCATACTTTTTATCGGAGCTCAGAATTTAGCAAAAATGGTGGTGATTGAAAATCTTGAAGTGAAACCCTAGCTTCGCTTCTTCCTTAGCCTATTGAGAGGATTTTCTGGATGAACTTGGAGGGAAATTTATGATTTAGGAGTATGATATTGTAGGGGTAGTTTTGGGACTTGAATCACTTGCTTAGGTCTTAGAATGGGGGTTAAAATGAATCCTGAACGGACCATCTAGCCCTTCACTATTCTTGAAGAGGGTCATACAAGTGGCCTCTATTTCTTGGTTTACTTAAACGACCATCTCCTTTCCCTAAACGGGTTGTGGACCCTTCCATCCATTTAGACTTCAGTTAAAGGTTCACGGTTGAGAAAGGGTTGATAGACCTTCCTGTTAACCCACACTAACCTTTTTCAAACTCCAAGGTGTTACAGAATGACTTCCAATGGTGTTCTGATGCACATACTATTGACAAAATTAGGTCAAATTTTACTAATAAAATTACCTCCATTTTAAAGAAGGTTTGTTCGATTTCATCTTAATTGAGTTTTATTAATATCAACATGAAAAAGAAAGCAAACACAAAAATAAAAATTAAAAACAATACATATAAAACTCCTAATAATTCACCAATGGAATGTATCATAAATTCACAAGACACAATAAAAAATCTTAGCTCAATCACAAAAAGAGATTCAAATTTTCATAGAAGACACAAGTTAAATTCTTGCTAATTACAATTTGTCTGATATTTTTAGCTTTAGGTATTTTTCAAGATTTATTAGAATCCCCTTGAATTTCTTTCTCACTATTTTAAATAACATCTCATTCAAATTTAAATGTACCCTGTAATATGTCGGGGAAAAAAGTCAAGTTTACAGATTAAGCTATATATAAAAGAATAAAAATTCAAAACAATTTAACATAAACTATATTTTCAAGTTTTATATGTCACTCCTAGAAAATTTCTTTTTCGTCACTGCACATAATATCTTATTCAAATTTAAATCTACCATGAACTAGGTCGATAAAAAAATAAAGTTAACCCATTGAACAACATATAAAAGGTCGACTAAGTTGAATCCAAAATAAAAAGTTTGACATGATTATTCTTATCCCATATATTTTCTTATATAGAAGTCTCTAAAACTTTTTCAACTTCTTATTACAATATGAATTCAATTTAATCGAGTTCAATGTGTGTATCGGATAAGAAATCAGTAAAAAAAACATTTTATGGTTGAAGCACTTGGTAGCATGTATTTTGCTTTGAAGGTTGATAAGTTAAGTTGAACTATTCAAATGAATTGCACACCTGGCATTGTAATAGTAATATTTATATTCACATATGATAATTAAATAAATGTTCGTTTACTTTTAAATATGTCCTCAATTTCTATACTTGTTACTCAATGTCGAAAACTTTGAAATTTAAACTTTTTTTTTATTTAAATTCTGAATTCGCATCTATCATCTCAAAGCATCGTAATCTTATAATAATACTTGATTCATCAAAGCCAATATAAGTCATCAATTTTGACTATTTTTAATGACTTATCTGAGTGCAACAAAAACAACACATTTGATTTGATTCTACGAATGTACGTAGATCTTGCTCTTATCATGAGAAGGTAGAGAGGTTATTCCATACACATTCTCAACTGAAATAAAGCATTTCAATTAAAAAATTAAGAATAGATACAATAATAGTAAAGAAGAAAGTGAAATAAAAATATAAAACATTATAAACTTGATTTTATATATATTGAAATATCAACACTCTTATATCTCAATAGTGAAATATATGAATCAACTAATTAATTATTTTCACTTGAAGAACAAATTACAATTGGTCCCAACAATAAAACACAACCCTCCATCTTGTATCTCCCAATGACAATTACTAGTACCTACACAAGTACTTTTATCTCTATAATAGTCAAAAATCTCAAAATGTCCATGTCGTTTAGTACCTGTTAAAACATTAAAGTCACAAAAGACACGATTGTCACCTTTGACAACTATGGGGACATCAATATTATATGAATCTCTTGGATTCATTGGATGATCACCAAGACCTTGTCCTCTCAAAGTGCATTTCAAATCCACTTTTGATGAAGCAACATTAATGATGATTACATTGTAGTCAAACAAGATTAATGAATTAACAGAAGCTGAGAATAAACTTATTACAAAACAAAGTATTTAGACTTGAGACAATGGGCTAGACCTATTTTTTTGATTGTGTGTGTTTTTCTTCTGTGTTGATATGACTCCTATTTATAGCATTAATATGTGATGATATTTTGTCTCTTTTGACTATATATAGAAGTTGAATTAATTTTAGTTCATAAATGTGAAATTGTATGAAAAGAAAGAGACCAAACATACATATTAGGGATAAAACTAATTGTTCAAACAAAAATATAAAAGAAATAATAGTTGCTACAATTATTAAATTAAAAAATATTTTTTTATATAATCTTATGTGATGTATTTTCTTGATTAGTTTGTCTTAAAAATAATTATTTCTTTTTATATTTAGCAAAATAATTTAAATTTTATATTTTCATTTATTATTGAGTAGTGAGATATATTATTTATAATGATATAAATATCTACGAATTGTTTTTAAAAAATTCAATGCATTTTTCTTTATTTAGTAAATGTTGTATCCAATTAAAGTACATCATATAGTTAAATAAGTACATGTACAGGATGATCAATCTTAGCAAACACAACTTTGTTTCAAAGATAATAAATTATATTGTAAAAAACATGTAAAACATAATGAAACAATGTCACGTGTTGTTAAACTACACAGAACTTATACATAGGAAACTTAATAAAACATAATGAAAACATGAGAATTATAATGATTGAAAAGCATCACGATCTATACCATAGTAAGTGTCACGACCCAAAATCGAGCCGCGATTGGCACCCACACTTACCCTCCTACGTGAGCGAACCAACAAATCTAAACCCTAACATTTCAATATAATATCAACAGAAAGAAATGCGGAAGACTTAACTCATTAATAAAAACCAATTCAATAACTTCTAAAATTCCACATCTATTATTCCCCAAAATCTGGAAGTCATCACCACAAGAACATCTATGATCAAATTACTAAACTAAGAGTATTCTAAGAAGCTAAAACAAGTAAAAGCTAGTCCATGCCGGAACTTCAAGGCATCAAGACATGAGGAAGAAGATCCAGTCCAAGCTAGAAGCATTAGCTCACCCTGAAGATCCGGTGTGACGAAGACTGGCTAGAATTGCGGTTGAGTTGAAGACGACGGCACGTTTGCTGCACTCCACATATAACAAAGAAGAAAACATAAAAGTAGGGGGTCAGTACAAACACGAGTACTGAGTAGGTATCATCGGCCAACTCAAAATAGAAAACAATATATATCAAGTAATATCATAAAATCAACTACAATACTCACATGTAGCAACAACAAGTACTATAGTCATTAAAAGTACCGCCAAGTTCACACATGAGGACTCAAGCCTCAATACCATACTCATTTGGGAATTAGGTTCATTAGATAAAGTATATTAACATCTTTCAAGATTCATAATCTTTATTTCTCTTGTGTCGGTACGTGACACTCCGCTCCACATACTATCCTTGTGTCGGAACGTGACACTCCGATCCTCATATACTATCCTGGTACCGGAACGTGGCACCCAATCCATATACTATCCTGGTGTCGGAACGTGACACTCCGATCCTCATATACTATCCTGGTACCGGAACGTGGCACCCGATCCATATACTATCCTGGTGTTGGAACGTGACACTCCGATCCTCATATACTATCCTGGTACCGGAACGTGGCACCCGATCCCCTAATCTCACTACTTTCGTTCATCAAGCCTTCTTTTATACCAAGGCATCATCATTAACAAAGTAGATTAGGGTTTCTTTTCAAGATTTAGGATTCAATAGCTACATCATGCTTATTTTATCACAATTATGTAATAACATTCATGCAAGCATACAATTAAGCATATAGAAGGGTTTACAATACTACCAATACATATCATTCGCTATTAAGAGTTTACTACGAATAGCATGAAAACCATAACCTACCTCCACCGAAGATTAGTGATCAAGCAAGCAATTTCCCAAGCTTTGTCTCTCTCTTCCTCGTTTCGATCCTCTTTCTCGTTCGACTCTCTCTCTCTCTCTCTCTATCTCTCTCTCTTTGTTCTTTCTATTTTCTTTATTCAAACCCTCTTTCTTTTACCCTAATTAGCATATAATTAATTTAAAAGATGTCAATAATAACCACTAATTAACTCAAGGTTGCCTCTTTAACCTCAAGTAGTAATTAGACTCATTAACATTAACCCACTAGCTTTATAATTAAAGCAGGAATAGTCAAAAACGTCCCTTAAAACATTTAAAGAAATCCGACCCAGCCTGGGATTACGCAGTCTGTGACGGCCCGTCGTGCCTGCGACGGTCCGTCCTGCTGCTCCGTCACAGAGTTCAGAGACTCAATTCTATTAAAGGGTCTGTGACGGTCTGTCGTGCCCACGACGGTCCATCCTGCCATGTCGTCACGAAGTTCAGAGAGTCGATTTCAGTACCCAAATTTCAGAATTCTAAGTGTTTTGGTACGAGACCCCCTCGATGGTCCGTCATGCCCATGACGGTCCGTCGTGGGGTCCGTCGTCTCAGCCAATTTTACAGAAATAAAATCTGCTGCTCAAAACGACTAAACAGGTCGTTACAATAGATACCAATTTACCCATCGTTAGTCCTCGAACGATCACAAGAAGAAAAACAAGGGCGAGAAGGAGTACCTGAATCTGTAAACAAGTGTGGGTATCTTTCTCGCATATCAGCTTCCTTCTCCCAAGTGGCTTCTTCAACGGGTCGATTCTTCCATTGAACTTTGATGGATGCAATCTCCCTTGACCTCAACTTGTGAACTTCTCTATCTAAAACAGCAACAGACTCCTTCTCATAAGACAAATTTTCATCAAGCAGAACTGAATCCCAACGAATGATGTAGTTTCCATCCCCATGGTATCTTTTCAACATAGACACGTGACATACCGGATGCACTCCGGACAGTCCTGGAGGCAACGCTAACTCATAAGCCACCTCCCCTACTCGCTTAAGTACTTCAAAGGGACCAATATACCTTGGGCTTAGTTTACCTCTTTTACCAAACCGCATCACCCCTTTTATGGGCGAAACCTTCAGCAAGACTTGTTCACCCTCCATGAACTCTAAGTCTCTAACCTTTCGATCTGCATATTCTTTTTGCCTACTTTGCACCGCTAAAAGCTTTTCTTGGATGCATTTCACTTTATCTGACGATTCCCTCAGAAGGTCAGTACCCCAAGGTCTAACCTCAAATGCATCAAACCAACCAATGGGAGACCTACATCTCCTACCATACAATGCTTCAAATGGAGCCATATCAATGCTTGAGTGATAGATATTGTTGTACGAAAATTCTGCTAAGGGTAAGAAGTTATCCCAATGACCACCAAATTCTATCACACATGCACGAAGCATATCCCCAATACTTGAATCGTTCGCTCAGACTGACCATCGGTTTGAGGGGAAATGCGCGGTACAGGTCCAACCTAGAGTACCCAATTCCGCATGCAGTGTTTTCCAAAACTTAGAAGTAAACTGCGTACCTCTATCTGATATGATGGAGAGTGGAACCCCATGCAAACGAACAACTTCCGAGATGTAAAGTTTAGCTAACTTTTCTACATTGTAAGTCACCTTGACCGGAATGAAATGAGCAGACTTAGTTAACCTATCAACAATCACCCAAATGGAGTCATACTTACCCATTGTCTTGGGAAGACCAACCACGAAGTCCATTGAAATTCTCTCCCACTTCCATTCCGGAATGGGCATTCTGTGAAGTGTTCCTCCGGGCCTCTGGTGTTCATACTTTACTTGTTGACAATTTGGACATTTGGCAACAAAATCAACAATGTTGCGCTTCATTCTACTCCACCAAAATTGTTGCTTTAGGTCACGGTACATCTTGGTTGCACCCGGATGTATAGAATACCTTGAACTATGAGCCTTTGTCAGAATAGTGTTGATCAAATCATCGATGCGGGGTACACATACCCTTCCCTTAATCCTCAAAACACCTTCCTCATCGATTTGTGCTTCTTTAGCCTCTCCTTGCAACACTTTATCTCGAATCCGGATCAATTTCTCATCATTAAACTGCTTTCCCTTAATCTTGTCAAGGAAGGAAGATCTTGCCTACACACAAGCAAAAAATCCTCCCTTCTCATTTACTTCTAACCTCATAAGGTCATTAGCCAGAATCTGAACTTCCCTAGCCAATGGGCGTCTAAAAACTTGCAAGTGAGCTAGATTTCCCATGCTTCCCGCCTTTCTACTTAAAGCATCTGCCACAACATTCGCTTTTCCCGGATGATACAAAATAGTGAGGTCGTAGTCCTTCAGTAGTTCCATCCATCTCCTCTGTCTCAAGTTCAAATCCTTCTGAGTAAAAACATACTGTAGGCTACGATGATCCGTATAGACTTCACACTTCACCCCATATAAATAGTGCCTCTATTGCTTCAATGCAAACACTACCGCAGCCAACTCCAAATCATGGGTCGGATAATTACGTTCATGCACCTTTAATTGCCTTGAAGCATTAGCAATTACACTCTTCTCTTGCGTTAGCACTGCACCCAAACCAGAATAGGATGCATCACAATAAACAATGAAGTTCTTACCCTCTACTGGCAAGGTAAGGATAGGTGCGGTAGTCAACAAAGTCTTGAGCTTCTGAAAGCTTTCCTCACATTCGTCCGACCATACAAATGGAACATTCTGCTTAGTAAAGTTCGTCAATTGGGAAGCAATGGAAGAGAATCCCTTGACAAATCGACGGTAATAGCTAGC